>JAMXBD010003470.1:0-118687 GCA_024138025.1 Combretum micranthum | reverse complement strand
TGATTATTCGTATATCATTTCATTTTCTTTTCCTTAGGGTTTTGTTTGGATTTGAAGGGTTTTGCTGAGAAACCTAGTTTTGATCAATATCCAATCTTTTGGGAAAAACAAGCAAGGATTAAGATTCAAATCAAGTAAGTATATCATCTCAATCATAAATTTAAAACAAAGAGAATGATTTTGTGATTTGGGGTTTTATTTATTTGTGAAACCTAGGGTTTGGGTTTTAAAAGGATCCATCATTTGGTGAATTATCGAGAATTGAGATCAATCAAAGTAAGTTTCATCCTCATAATCTCGGAATTAATAAGGGATTTATGATGATAATGGATTGTTTGAAATTGTTAATTTATAATTAGGGTTTTGTGAAGAAAAGTTGTTCTGGTTAGATTTTGTGGAAATCAATCAAAGAAGAAGTTCAGATTTGGTGTTTCTCATATCAGGTTAGCGTTTTTGAGATTTTGATAAGTTAGGGTTTGAATGGGTTGGGGATATACATATTTCTATTTCTGTTATATTTTGTATATAAAGAGATTTGGAGATTTTGTGTTGTTGATCATAAGGGATTTAGGATTTGGAGAATTTTCCTGAAATTGAAAAGGTACAACCAATCCCTGCTTGTTGTTTTTGCTTGTAAATTTAGTATTGTTTGATTAGTTGTAGGAACAGAAATTTATAATAAACCTAATACTATTCGGCTTAATAATTGTCTGCTTAGAAGTGCTTGACTAGTAACGACTTGGCAGACAATGATACTGGTGAGGCATCCCTAGTGGACTCGTGCTTTGATATGATTTTGGTAGAATTAGGGGGAAAACGGGGATGTTTAGGGAGTACCTACTCATCCATATATGTATATAATTACCTTATTTTCAAAGAGTTGGTTTTTTTTTTTCAAGAGGAATCTAAGTTACTTCATGTTCGAGTCTAGAGTATACATAGTTATAAACTGTGTTGATTTGCTGACTATAAAAAGATAACAAATTGATTGCTTGCATTAGACTAAGTGCATTTGACATATATACCTGTTGCGTGCGCATTTGTATTTACTTTTAAGGATTGGAATTATCGTACTGGGCTTCGCAGCTCACTTTTTAAAATTTCAAGTATAGGTGATAAAGTCATTATATAAGATCTTTTGGGTTATGATCTAATCTTTGATTAGGGGGATGGCGTTAGTGGGCCTGATTACCCAGCTAAGAGTTAGATTTGCAGTTTACAAGTTCATGGAAGAAGAGAAGTGTTTAGATAATTTGAAGACTTGGAAATTATTTGTTTATGTTTTTATGTTTTATGTAAAGACTTTGGTAATTGATTGTTGTAGGAAGTTCTAGGTTGTATGGAAGGTTTTTATCTAAATCATGGTTTGGTTTAGTTGTCTTGGTATTACCAACTTATATGCTTGTTTTAAATCAGAAGTTTATTCAGAAGCTATGTTATGGGTTATATAGGTTGTGTTGAGCATCTTATGAGATATCCTATGTGTGTGTTTACGGTGATATTTGTATATTTGTAGATATTAGAGCCTTAGTGTGTCCTATTCAAGAGAAGACACGTGACGGGTTGTAATGTCTTATTTTAGAGCGTTACATTTTATAATCATCCACATGTCTATCCTGCATTCCAAGGTCATCCATATGCAGGTGATAGAGATCGTAGTAGACACTAAGAAAAGTACTGAAGGCCATACTGACAACCGTAGCCTGTATCAAGGACCTTATGGGATCCTATGACTCATGGTTTGGCTTATGGAAATGTTTGATGTGAATTTTGGTTAATTTTAGTTTATTACTTTGGTTAGTAATTGACTATTTTACCCTTTTCTCTATGTTGTGTGGTGTAATAAGGGCTAGGTTTTTTGTGTTTTGATAGAGCAAAGATCATTAGTGTCACGCCTCAAAAGAGAGTCTGGTAGGATTAATCTAAAGCTATTATACCACAAGTGCACCCGTGATATGAAAGCCGTCTTGTAAGTCAAAGTGTACAAGACTCTATTTATTTATTAATATCTTTCATATAAATAATATATTATATTACTGGATTTGAACTATGAAATCCGATTGTCCACTTTCTACCAAGACCGTAGAGAATTGGTATCCCCTACCAAATAATGAAAATGGGTTTCAAACTTACAACTTAAAAATTTTAATTATTATAAAAATAATATAGTTTACATTCTAAGTTTACCATATCCTATATTTCTATCTTCAATAGAGTTTGTTGGAGAAACTCTCTTCATACATTCCTATCCCAATCCTAGCTAGTATTAATCCTACAAAAAATGTTGGGGGATGAACGAACCATGAGCTCAGTGAGGTAACTTAACCAAACCACACATCAAGCAATAACAACCAAGTTTAAATTAGCAATCATATGCAATGTATCAATCGATCATATGCACATTACAAGCTTGGATGACCTAGAATCTACAGCAGGATGGAGATTTACGCCCTCTCATCGACGTTAAAGAATAACATTGCCATGACCCATCTACCCAGGAGAGACTAAACATATAGGAATATAGCAATACAATTTAATTATCTTTTTAAATTAACCATATCTTAAATCTCTCATTTCCTATTTTAAGCTTTAGAAACTCTTCTAAGTATTAGTCCTTTCAAAGCGATACCATAAGCGGCATCCTTCATTTACCATTTAGTTCCTATAGTATCAACAGCTCAAAGGTAACATTACGTTGATCTAATAGCTTTTAGCCTAGGTTAACCAAGCATTATCAGAGGGCCGAAATATTAACAGGTAGTAGGCTGCCACTTGCTCAAATACTTTTTTTGCAAATCATGTAATGCATGATCATTTTCTTTTATGGTGTCAAAAGTTTTTAGTCAGGTTTAAGGTGATCATACAATTCACAAACTGTAAACCCCTGAGATTTTCATAATTTTTGAAAAAATAATCCTAGAAGTCTAATACCAAAAACAGAAACCCTAAAAATCGACAAAAATTAAAACCAAATTCTAAATAAGGTCAAACACGAGAATTCTTAATCTTGAGAAAAAGAGAACCCTCAACAAAATAGAAAATCCAACTATCGGTTGATTCAACATCCGTACATCAATCAAATCATCTATTAGATTCCTAACACGTAAAACATGATGATATATCCAAATAACGCTCGACAATATAATACTAAGACCTTAAATCCTTCGGTGAATTATACAATAAAAAAATTTCAATTTTCACCAAAAAGTCAAACTGAGTGAACCCATAACCCCAAAATTTTAATACAGACAAAACCCCAAAATTTTATAATCATACGAACAAAATCAACAAGCCAGAAGTCAAACCAGAACCCTAAAAATCAACAAAGCTTACAACTAACCCTACTGTTTAAAATCTGGTAATCCCATGCTCTTAAACCCTAAACAACGAAATGAAAATAATTGTTAATAATAGTTCGTAATAATATTGGGAAGCTTAAAAATATCAATTCAAATTTCTAGTATCATTCGGATCCAAACGGGATTAGTTTTCAAAAACCATGCCCGGTATACCGGATGGCAAAAATATTCCGTTAATACCAATAGACTCGTAAAAATATAAGGTTTCAAAAATATCAGTTTGTGAATTTTTTGGTAACTAAAAATTACAAATATCGCATTTATACGCTTATTTTCATTACTACCAATATTTTATTTGTCTAGTCTACTATTCATAGTACATTTTACTATTCATCTATTTATACTTTTTCTTACTACCATTCTTACACCTACATACATATTTCTTACAATTTTCTTTTTCCCATAAAAATTATACACCACATATTACTAAACTTCTCTTACACTTTTCTTCAAAAATTATTTTTTTAACATTTTTCTCTCTCCTCCCCTTCATTGTCTCCGCCCCTCTCTTCTTCACTCTCTAATTATTTTCTTTTTTTTATTAATTTAATTACATCTAATTTTCATTCCAAAATTCTATAAATATCCCTTCCTCATTCATTCTTTCACACAACTCATTTCACTACCAAAACTCTCCCAAAATCTCTCCATAAATCCTCTCTCCAAAATTTCTCTCTACCAAAACTCTCTTAAACCAATTCTTCACAAAAATCCTTCCTTATACACAAGCTATCTACCACATATCACTACCTACATAATACCCCATTCATCTACCATCTTCCTACTACATAAACATTTTAGGTAAAAATTCCTATTCCTATTTATTTGCCCATGTCATGTAACTTAACATGACTATAGTATTGTTTTGAAACTCATATGAGTAGTAAAAGCAACAACATGTTCTTGTTTTGTTCTTGTACATGAAATTCAAATTTTTTTATGTTGTTATTATGTTCATATATATGTTGATTTTATTGTTGTTATTATGTTAATTTCTTATTCATATCTAACTAAATATATTTATGTATTTATATATAATATTTAGAGCATATAAGCTCACTTGTTATTTATTTAATTTCATGCTTTGCAATTTATTTATTTTATGCTATTTTAAGACTAGTCTTTCTAGTTTTAGACTTGTCCATATCAAGTCAAAACGATATTTTCCTTCTTTTCTTTATTCTCTTTGGGACTAGTCTATTCTTAGTCTTGGGATACCTTGATGAAGCTAAGGTTCTCAATACTTGATATTTTTATTATCTTCTTATTATTATTTACTTCTAGTATTTTCTCATATTCTTATTATTTTACATGCTCATAATACATACATCTACATAATGGTATTGTCTCAACTAAATTTAAAAGTAGAATTTTATTTTATTAAAGAAACTTGAAACTAAATTTTCTATTATATGACTTGTTATTAAATAATGGATATTATTATCAACAACATAGAAATAGGATAATACAAGTTTTGTCAAAATTTTCTTCAATAGCAAAAGTAGCTTTACCAAGGAAATATAAGAAATAAACACTTTCTTTTTATAATATTGTAACCTAAGTTTTAGTAAAATAATTTGTTAGTATTCAAAGTATTCACAAAAAGCTTAGGAATATTTTTTTTTTTTAACTCCATAACAAAAACAAGAAGCAAACTAGTTTTCAAAGTTAAGATAAAATCAACCCACAAAGTTATAAACCCACTTAGGAAAATAATGATTTTCAAGTTTCTAAAGAAGGAACTTATTTTTAAAGAATATAAATATGATAAGATAAAAAACAATGGATTTTATCAATAAAAAGGATTCTTTTCAAATAAAATTTGTAGTGGAAGTAAAAGACTAAGTTTTAGAAAACAAGAACTTATATTTTAAACAAGAAATATAAGAAGAAAAAGACTCATTTTCTAAAACTACTCTAAATGCAAATTTATAAATAGGTTATCAAGAACTTAACAAACTTTTCATAACTTGATCTTTTATCACTAGAAGTAAAAATTATAAAAGACCAAAGTTAAAGGAAAATTGACTTGTTTTGGAAAAAACAATGAGGAAAATAAATAAGAATATAGTCATTGATAGTAACCTCAGAAAATATAAAGTTTCTTCAAAATACTTGAAAGAAATTTGTCAAGTTAAGTTTTAACACTTCAAAATGAATTGTTTTATGAAATAAATTGTTAAGACACTACCATTAGAATTTTTGCATATAAAGTGATGTTATCTATATACTCAATGGATTTATCAATCATATATATATATATATATTACCAAAGGATTTTTAAATGAAGTTAAGTTGGAAAATTGTTTCGCAAAATCTAGAAATATTCATTTTAAATCTGTACCCTACGGTTTTGGAACCCAAACGACCTTATACGATAAAAACAACCTTAGAAATGGATAGATCTTTTCGAATAGGTAGAAAACGGTATATTATATGTGAAATTCCAAGTTAAAATGAACAAGTTATGATCATTTTAAATTGGAATTTCATTATATACGATTTTGATGGACATAGTGAAATAGAATTAGAAAGTTTAAATAGAATTTCTAGGAAATACTCATCCCGGGTATTTCTTTTGTCTAGTGACGAAAGACATAAGATTACCCTTTCTGAGGATTGCTACGACTAAGAAGATTGTGAAATGGACAATTGAGTTATTCCTCTTAATTTTGTTACATTGCTTGTGCTTGTAAAGTAGTGACATTAATATACTAAGAAAAAATAAAAATGGATATGCATGGGGAATCTGGGAATATATATATATATATATATATGTGATTCTATGCTTATGTGTGAAAAGAAAATAAGAATATCGCAACTTCAAACTGCTTATTTAAGTGTTTTGTTTACTTACTTATATGATTGCTTATTGTTCGTTAAATTGACTGATCACTCCCCCTAATAAACCTTAATAAGGTTTGGCTTAAGAAAAAAAACGCTTATGAATAGCATCCATCGAGTCACATTTCTTTCTAAAGGCTACTACTCCTACATGTAGAGTTGGATTGGCTGCAATCGTGCTAGGACATGGGCCATGTTCCTTCCTAGAGAATCTAAATCACTCGGAGAATGTGACTCTAGGTTCGGAGCCAAGCCAACCGAACGCTTTGGGTAGGGACGTGGAGACTAGCAGTAGAAGGTCGAGGATCTTCATCAACAATTCCTGTAAACCCCTAAAATTTTGGAATCGGTTTAGCATAAAACCTTAAACCGGAAGTCAAACGAAACCCTAAAGGTCAACAAAACCCTAGTTTACCGTATCCATCTAAATCCGGCATTGCCGTTTTCTTTGGCCCTGAAAAACGAAGTTGGATAATTAGCTTGAATAGTTCGTAATAACCATAGGTTTCATAAAAGTTTCAGTTTCGCGAAATTCGGGTGTCCTTCGAACCCGATCGGAGACAGTTCTCGAAAAAAGTGTCTGGAGGCCTAGAAGAGTAAAAATATTCTGAATATACCGTTAGACTCATAAAAATATAAGTTTTCCAAAAATATCAGTTTCGTAATTTTTCGGTAAGTAAAAATAACAGATATAGCTATTATACGCGTATTTTCTTACTACCGGTACTTTAATTGTCATATCTACTTTACATTACACTATTCATTACTATTCTACACTATTCTTTTATCTCTACTTTTCTTACATCTATTCTTACACTCTACATAACCTATAATCTTAACTTTTTACCTTTCCCATAACTTTATATCACATCTATCTTACATATTACATCTTTTATTTAACAAAATCAAAAAAATAAATCACACCTCTCTCCTCTCAAAGTGGCCGGCGCCTATCCCTCCCCTCTTCCTCAATTTGTTTTAATTTTACTTTATTTTAATCACACAAAAATCCCTCCACATTTTCCTATAAATACCCCCCTCCTCTTTCACTTCTTTCACACATTCACTACCCACAAATTCTTACCAAAACTCTCTCAATTTTTCCTCTCAAAGCTCTCTCAAATTACTATCTCAAAACTCTCTCAAAATAATTCCACAACAACTTCCACCAACAACAAAAACCCATAACCACATAACCATATCAAAGTCTTCTTTAGGTAACCCCTTTATAATTCTTTCTCTTCTTCATGTCATGTAACTTTACATGACCATAGTGTGAGTTTCCAAATACTACAAGTTGTGGAAACTACATTATGTTCATGTATTGTTCTTGTTCATGCCAATCCATTTATGTTTATGTTGTTTTATTATTAATATCTATATACATATTCTTTAGAGCATATAAGCTCACTTGCAATTTATTTACTTCATGCAAAGCAATTTATTTACTTTTCCATTGCAATTTATTTATTATTCTTGTTGAAATAAGACTAGTCTCTAGTCTTAGACTTGTCCTCATCAAGTCAAAACAAGCTTTTCTTTCTTTCATTTTTTCATTATGGGACTAGTTTATTTCTTAGTCCCGGGAGCCTTGAAAAAGCTAAGACTCCAATACTTGACTTTATTATTTATGCTTTATGTTATTTTGTTTATTATTATTCTCATAATCATGTTCATTTAGATTGTTGTCCAAAAGTTTTATTTTCTAAATAAAAGAAGGCTTTTTGTCACTTAGGAATAAGTTTATGTGAAACATAAAAATATAAGATAACAAAAATAAACTCATTCATTTTCAAGTTACAAAAAGAATTCACTATGAATTTAGAAACTATTTTTACTTAAAAAGCTACTTAAATCTTTGTTACTCTACCTTGTTTTTCAAAAGAAAATATTTTGTTACAAAAATGGTTCTTTTCATAAAGAAAGAAAATAAGATGGATGACTAAGGAAATTTTTAAGTAAAGACCTTGCAAACAAATAGGCAAAGAAAATTTATGGTTTGAAAATAATAAAGTTATTTCTTTTCAAGTTACAAGAAGAAGTTAATAAGATTATAGAAATTAGTTTTTCTACAAAAAGTCCTTAATTGTTCCACATTGTTTTTATGAAGAAAACAAATTTTCATGCATGGATGATTATTTTTGAAAAATATGAGACATGAGAAAAAGAATGAGAAATATCAAGTAAATTTTTGCAAAACAAGTAAACAAAGGAATTTACACAAGAAAAATGAAGAATAGCATATTTCCTAGAAAACTTCAAATATAGTATTAATGTAACTTAGAAAGTAGAAAATTTTATTTTCAAAGTCACTTAGAAAAAGATAAATAAAACCAACATAAAACGTTTTTAGAAAATAAAGAAAACAAGGTATTCATTTCAAAGAAATTTACAAAAACAATTTCCGAAAAGCTTCAACCCAACATTGTTTTACCTAAGAAAAATAATTGGACAACAAGACACTTGAGCATGCTTAAATATGAGTTATATAGTTATAAAAAGAGAATTTTTCAACTATATAGATAACTAAGTATTTATCAAACAAATTTTGATTTCTTGAACCAAAGTTGTTTTTACTTGAAAATCCGTGGTGAATTTTGTCACACTTTCGGAGCCTATATGGCTTTTTTGGAAATAATTTTAAATGGGTAGATCTTTTCGAGTAGGTAGAAATCGGTATATTATATGCGATTCCGAGTTAAAATGACCAAGTTATGGCCATTTTAAGTTGGAACATTCTTCATACGAACTTTAACGTTCTTTGACATTGTTTTGTCAAAATTCAAGAAAATCTTCAAGAAAACTCATTATGGGTATTTTCTTTGGTTAGGTGATCCCGAGGAAGGATTTCTTCACCCGAGAACTATTACGATTAAGTGGAGTGTGTGAACGACTCATCCGCTTAGAGGAATAGACGACAATGGCATCGTGAGTTATTCCCCGTTATTTTTCATACTCTTGATTGTGCTTGTAAAATTAGTTGCACTAGAATTTAAGAAAAATCAAAAAAGTGTATGATAATATGTTGAAAGAATACTAAGTATATCGAAACCGATTTGTTTGTAATAAAGTTGTATGTGAATTAATATCTTGAAATGTTTGAAATTGATTGATCACTTGAAAGAATTTAAACGTAACTATAGACTTTAATTAAAGAAATTATTCATGCACTTCATATGTTGAGTCACATTGCATTCACTACTATACAATTGGTGGGACAAGTGTATAATAGTGGTGGTAGACATAACCGGTATATCATGTAAGTGGCGAGTAGGAGCCAGTAAGAACTACTTAATTTGATGGCTAGTAGGAGCCTGTAATAACTACAAGTTTTTGATGGCTAGTAGGAGCCTGTAATAACTACAAGTTTTTGATGGCGTATAGGAGCCGGTAAGATCTATAAAAGTGATTTTAAAAGTTGTGGCTGTAATTGGCCTGAATACCCAACCCGAATGAAGGGCGTAAATTCATTCAACATATGATTCCCGGAAAGTCATATGTCTTGTATGCTCACGTGGTTGTTGCATTTCATATGTTTGAATAATAAACTTGATTGATAATTTTCTTCGAGTATGAATTTTGGGAATTACTCACTAAGCCTAGTAGCTTATACCCCGATAGATATCTTTTGCAGTTCCCTTACTTATGGTTAAGGCCACGTGGACCATGCGGGCAGGTAATCCCTTTTGAACATTAGAAATCTGGTTAAGTGTAGCTCAGTATTAGCATGTTAATATGTAAATAATAGATTAGTAATTCAGGGAGTTGCTCCTAAGTATGTAAAGCCTTTGCCATGAACAAATAATTATTGTGAATCCTCTTTTCTTAATGTGTTTTCATATCTCCTTAAGCTTCATAATTCCATGTATGGTCCTCTAAAGTTGTGGAAGTACGCCTTACACTTGATATGAAAGCTTTTGGGAATGGCTAAGATTATCATACTTAAGCTTTAATATTGAGTGTGGCGGACTGTCACGTTTAGGGTACCCATTGAGGCGTGACAACTCCCTAACCTTTGATACGGAGGGGTAAATCCATTCTATATATAGTTTCCGGATAACTATATATATTTGTGTAATCACGTGATTATTGTATTTTATGGATAGCATATGCATGAAAATTTAAATAAACTTATTTGAAACTATGGTGCGAATGAAAAGGGATACGTCACTAAGCTAGTTGTAAGCTTATACCTTCATAGATTTTGTTGAGACAGGTATACCCGTGGCTTTAATCGAAGATCATGACATTAAGGAAGTCATGGAAGGATGTTAAACTTTTATGAAGGCAATAGGAATATAGGATGAAGTTACTTTGTAAGGTCCCTTATATATAATGTATGCTATGTTAGTATCATGGAAATTTCTAAGAAGTATATTTATTTTGACTTAAAGACAACAGAGGGATATGTCCCTAAGAATTGTGATTTACCATGTTTATTTTTTATGATAAGTATTCTTCTTTCCTTGTTATTTAATCATTATTAATATAAATTGCGCTACTCCGATGCGTTTCTTTAGTTGTGATGTATGCCTTGTACATGATATGGAAGCCTCTACGTGATTGAGGTAATCATTCTTAAGCTTTAGTATTGTGTACGGTGGACTACCACGTTTAGGATATCCCTCGAGGCGTGACATAGACAATATCAACATGCTTCATATAATAATTATCATACAATAAACTTATCACTTATAATATGATAATTTTGGCAATCAAGCATACACCAAACATCATGCAGTATACCCAAACCCCACATGCATATTAGTTTGATATATTATTATTTTAAATACAGCTATACTACAACCACAAATAGTATGATATGGTCAAAGTTACTCACTTGTGGTCCTCGTTAAACTATCGAAATATGCTACTGAAAATTCGAGAATTGAACTATTTTTCCTATGAAAATGAAACAACAGATATTTATTATTTTAACCAATCTATTCTTTTGTCAGTTCCAAAAATAAATATTTGAAACAACTTATTCACCATACTAATTATGGTATAACTTATAATACTATTTACGCTAATTTTAAATTAGACATATTTTAGAAATTACGTACTCCTTTTTTTTAGGGTTTTACTTAGTATATTAATCTAAGCCAAGTTGATTGAAACTAATCACCTAATTCAATTACTAAATCGATTTTTATTAGCTTAGTCAATCTAATATGATTTTACTTAGTAAAATAATTCATTTAAGATATATTAGTCTTATTTATATTATTTACAATTCATTGTTACTTGTTATGACAAAATACTTATTAACATAATATCAATAACGCAACTAAACTTTTATGATTGTCTAAGTGTCCTATCTTTTTATTTAATTTAATTTCTATTACCTCTATTGGTCATTTTATGGTCCTATGGTAATTAATTATTATTTAATTATTTATTTTTATTTTGCTTGTCTTGATCTTGTTAGGTATTTATATATATCTATCGGGTATTTGAAAAATTCATATTTAGCAGGCTTATATTTTTATAACTATTATTATTGCTATTCTGTTATTGTTCCTTATCTGACCTACTATGGCACTCGTATTTATTTACTATTGTTTAGTGTCGTTGTGTTTCTTTTCATATACTTCATATAATTTTCTTGTTATGAATAGGTATTAAATTATTTTTAAAAAATTAGCTTATTTAGATTTCCATTCTTATGTATAGAATAGGTATTAAATTATTTTTAAAAAATTAGCTTATTTAGATTTCCATTCTTATGTATAAAATATGTATCTTATAATTATTATGCTTTATTTTCATTTATAAGATATACTAATATTAACAATAATGATAATAATATTAGTAATATTAATAATGATAAGTATAAAATAATTTATTAGTAACACTAATATTATATTTCATAATAACTTTATTAAAACAATAGCAATAATATTACATATCATAATAATAATAATAATTCTCATAGTACTAATAATGGTAATAATATCATTAAGAGTAATACTTATAATAATATTATGGATTATAATGATAAAATAATAATAATAATAATAATAATAAATGATGATGATGATGATGATGATGATGATGATGATAGTAGTAATATTCATAATAATAATCAAAGAATCAATCAGTAACAATCATATAGTAGTAATATTTTTCAATAATTTTAGGAGTTGTTAAATTACTTTTATTACATATTATTAATCCTTTAAATCTTTTTAGTTGAATTTACTTTCTAAATCTTACTTTATTTCTCTTTATTACACATATATGTAAATATATAAATATATAATGTATTGGCTTTGGATGGAATGGACTTAATCTGGAAAATTTTATATATACGTCGGCACCTACGTCGTCGGCGTTGATTCCTAGATACAGGTGTTCATGTAGATTTTACACATTTTGTTCCAAGGTAAACCGACCTTAAAGGCTGCTATCATAGGCCTGTACGTCGCCGGTGTACATGTAATTTTACATGTTTCAAAATCACATAGCTTCTATTTCAATGAAGGCTGCCAGGAAGGTTGCCAGCTTTTCTACATATGACGCCTGCCTATTGGTTTACACCGCCGGCATTATACCGGTGTAAGTACTATTCATTGTCTTCTTACTTTTTCTCTGTTTCGAATTTCAATTTTCTTATATTATATATATTATACTTGTGTTTAAACTAATTCTAAAGCCTTTCTAAGTATTTCTACCTATTAATATACACATATATTAACATACAACATTCCAAGATGTTCTTAATCCTTGTTTTTTGAATTTAACCAGTTTATCTAAGGTTTTTGCGAATTTTACCTTGTCGATCCGAGTTTGGGGGTTCTAACTCCTTTCCCACACTAGTTTCGGACCTAAGATAATAAGAAACATTATTTAGGCAATGCTTAACACTTAAACTAGCTAAAATGAATTTAACCTTACCTTAAACTCTTGTTTCCAAGCTTAGAAGTTTGTTAATGGAAGTTGGGTTGTGGATTCTTGTTTGATGCGATTTTTTATCTTGTTTAAGTAGGTTTGTTTAGCCTTATATGGTATGATTTGTGGCTATTTTGAGGGGGTTTCTTAGAAAGAGTTTGAGCTTTATTTGTTGCAAATAAAAGTCGTTATTCTCTATAAATAAAGGACCTAAATAGAAGAAGAAGAAGAGGAAGAATGTAGCAGCTATTTTGGTTGATATTCTTCATCGAATTGGATTTTTTTTTGCAAGTGTACTTATGCATTAATGCTTAGCTTTGCTTGGCTATTTAGGATTGGTTGTGTGTGTTTTGTTGACTTTTTCCATGTATTATTTTTCCAAATTGTTGATGGATTTCGGCTGCATGAATTTTAAGAACATCTCCACCATGATTTGCATCGCAATTTGCTCCCAACTTATATCGTATGTGTACAAGTTTTGTACTAGATTTGAAGAAAAATTATTACAATAATATTTGGTTAATAATTATCTAAATTTTAGGGTAGTTTATTAAGCTAAACGGGTACAAATATGATAATTATTTTAAGTGTTTTGTCTCCGTTGATTGCGTATAAAGGATTTTCAAACAATTTAAGGAGGAAATGAAAATGTGAAGAGAATAAAAAAAAATGTAAGGAGGATAGGATGAATAGAAATGTAAAAACAAAGAAAAGATGATGAATTTATAACCACCAACTGTGTAAGGAGTGGGAAAAAATAGAACTTATAGAAAAAATCAATTTTGTGGGTCCAAGTGATACGTATGATAAATACTTATTTGATAATATTTTCAGATGAAAATTTTCATATCATCGTTATCAAATATTTTGAATACTATGGTATACATAGAATTTCTATTAAAGATATATGTATGTATGTTAATTTTTACACTTTTGTTGGACTTTTGTCACGTACATGAGAGTTTAAAATGAGAAGGGAAAAGAGAACGTGAGAAAAAAAAATATAAGCAAGATAGGATGAACGAAAATACAAAAATAAAAAGAATATAATAAATTTATAACCAACAACTATGTAAGGAGTGGGCAAAAATATGAACTGGTGCAAAAAGTTAATTTTGTCAATCTAAATGACACGTATGATAAATACTGATTAGATAATATTTTTGGATAACAATTTACATATTAATGATATTAAATATTTTGAATACTTTGGTATACATAAAATCTTTAGTTTAAGGCTTTTACTTTTCATTTTTTATATCTACTATCTTAAATTATATTTTATCTGTTTAAAAGTTTTGTTTGGTGGTATTTTGATAAATTAATAATTATATTGCCCTTAATTCGACTTTATTATAAATTTATAAGGTTTGAAATTACATATGAATTCATTCCTATTTATAAATTTATTCTAGAGTTTTTACTTAGGTTAGAAATTTAATATGTATTTTATATTCGTTACTTGGTTCTTTTTACTAATTATAAGTTACTAAGTTGGATCAGAATTTTAGTTTCTATACACTTAGAATTATTTAACTTAAAGGTATTGACATGTTTCGAATATCAAAACTTAGGTTCTTAAATATTAAACAGTTTTTCTTTATTCTTTATTTCGAACATTATGAATTTTTAAAGTTTTAGTGATAAAGATTATATATTCTAATTTGTTCATACTTAAAATTTAAATCACGAAAAATTTTGGAGTGATTTCTGATATTTTTATGATAGTTCTTTTATGATTCTACTTTTTATTTATAATATCTATTATAATCGAGTTATGTAAAATTAGGGTGATTACAATTGGTTTAAATAAATTAGTTTCTATTTAAGAGTTCTTACTAAACCCAAACTTTTATTGATCAAACTTCTTGATTATGGTGAGTGAAATATAAACGAGTGGTTGCGAGTCATAATAATAGTTTATGACTGTTTATTCCTTCTTTTCTTTTCTTAATGGGCAATATCCAAGGTAAGTAAAGGATTTCACTTTTGGTTTAAGAAACTCTAGTTCTTATATTAGTATCAGCGTTTTGATTAGGTTAATTAGCACTAATCCTTCAATACCCTAATGATTATCCTCCTAGACATAAGGTCTAACTTATAGTGGAACAATTAAATATGCAATTTCCTATTATATCTAATTCATAGAGCTTGGTCTTTAATATAATTCGTTGCTCGAAATAAGGAAATTTTACCTTTTGTTTTTGCATCTAGAAAACCCCTATGCATCTAAACGATCTAGAAGAATTAACACTTTTGTTCTTTTTCTTTTTTTTTTTCATATGTTAATCTTAGATAAATATGATAGAAATTCATGTAATCATAACGTCATATTAACACATTTAAATCCTCTTTTTGTTATCCTGTAAATATTATAAAGATCCTAACAATATCCAGTCAATCTGTTTGATTTCTAGCTTGTCTAATGAGAAGATAAGCATTTTAGAGAGGAAACTCTACTCCTAAGGATCAAACGAGAAATTTAGAAGGGCACTTGGTTACTTAAGAACTATAAGTTCGACATATAGACTCACTCAAGCCCCTTCATGTATCATTTATCCATTTAGGACACTAAGGCTACATGTTTCTCTTCCTATCATCCTTTCTAAGCCACCCATCATGTCAACTCTTCATCAATACTCTATGGTGTGATAAAGCTAGGCTAAGAGCTTATATTTTAATTTTTTTGGCAATTTAGTGTCCTATCTTTAGATTTTGGCAAATTAGTTCTCTTACTTTCAAAATATATGTGATTCATTACCTCTGTTAAATAATATTTGATGAAAGCATATTTTGATGATAAAATAATGGAAGACATTTAGCCAAACATTGCAAATATATAAAAATATAGTACTATACTGTAAAAATATTGCTAAAAGTTATAGTATAGGCCATTGGTTTACTGTTATCATGTCATCAAATATTATTTACCAATGATACTTAATTGAACATAATTTGAAAGTACAGGTACTAATTTACAAAAATCTAATGATGTGACACTGAATTGCCAAAAATTTGAAGCACTAGCACTTAACCTTCCATCTACATAAAGTATAATACATATATATATATATATATATATTCTAAATAAATGTGAAGCAAATAAAATTGATTCCCATGAGCTTAGCTATTGTAAGGGAGTCACATTAGAAGTTTTAATTGTTCACTCTAGGAGCAGTTGTGAGGGAAATTGTGAGCAAGCAGTAGTTATATTTGCTACATGTTAGGTAGGTATAGGGGTCGAAAGTGATTCTTATATTCTAGGTGTTGTGCAATTGTTAGATAAGGATGCCTTTTAGCTTGTCCAATGGTCCTGGTATGTTTACTTGCTTAGTAAATTATGTGTAGAGAAGGTTTTAAGTAGTTTGTAGTAGTCTATTTCGATGACGTCTTAGTTTACAGCCTTGATGTGAACTTTATTAGGAGATTCATATTGCTCATTTGAAGTCTGTATTTATGGTTTTGAAGAAAGAGAAACTTTATGCTAATTAGAATAAGTGTATGTTTTGTTAAAGAGAGGTTATATTTTAAGGATATGTTGTGTTTAGAGAGGATATTTACATTGATGATGAGAAGATTGAAGCCATCGCTAAATGGTTTATTCCCACTAATGTTTCTAAGGTTTGTAGCTTTCATGGACTTGCTTCCTTTACAGGAGATTTATTAAGGATTTTAGCACTATTGCTGTGTGTCTTATTGAGTTAATGAAGCAAGGAATTTAATTTAAGTGGAACAGAGCAACTCAGTATAGTTTTGATCCTATCAAGCAAAAGCTAACAACAACACTAATGCAATACTCGATTTCAAAAGTATTTAAACTAGAGTGTAATGCTTCAAGTGTTTGTATTAGTGTAGTGCTTATGCAGGCATCACACTATTGCTTATATTAGTAAGAAGCTTTGATAGAACTTAATTTTACCTATTTTATGGGTTGATTTTTATATTTCTCTTCATTTTTATGACTTGCTGATTAATTGTTTTATATTTAGGGTTTAAGGAGAAATTAATTCAAGTTTCATGTATTTTGATGGTAATTAGAAGCTCAAAGAAAGTAAATGCCCCAAGAATACACCTTTAATTGCAATTGTTGATTAGAAATTGAAGATTTGCATATTAGAGAGGTACACACAACACCCAACATATGCTCTCCATGAAAAGATTGCTTGTTGATTTATCTCAATTAAAGTGAAAAAAACCTAAAGAACATGCCCATGTACCCAAATTATAAAACTTACAAAATGTACAAAGGTTGCCCTTATCCCCCATCTCTCTCTACTCTCACCCCCATACCCACACCTACACAAACATAGACATAGATATGTATATCTATCAATATATATATATATATATATCTATATATATATATGAGAAAGATGAGATTCTCTTAGGATATGATATTTTTAGCCTAAAGAGAGAGGATAATGTAAAAGCAAAGGGAGAAAAACACTCCATCACTCAAGTTTATAGGATTTAAATCAATAAGAGATTTATTCAATAGCTTTTTGGATTTTCCTTCTTATTTTGTTTTCATGATTTTTTTAATAGATAATCTATGGTACCTAGATTTATTGAATCCAATGAGAACTATGCGATCAAATTTGTTCCTTTTCAATAGATCATCATATTCTTGAATCTAATCAGGTGTCCTTTATAGTTCTTTGAATCTTAATTGCTATCATAAGATTGTCTAATTTAATTCACATAGATTTAGAAATTATATGTTTGAATAAGTTTGCATGATTAAATAAAGTTGCTTACAATCTTAGAGATAAGATGAAATAAATTTGTGGAAGTAAAGTCAAACCTAGGAGTAGAATTCACAAGTCAATAATGTAACTCTAGAGAAACCATATAGGAAGAGATTCTATTTAATCATAGCGTTTGAGTTTAGTGATCTCGAGATAGACATTGGTCTAAATTAGAAATTCTCACGTTTCAAGAAATTTATATGAAATATATTTTAAGGTCACATAGGTAATCTTAGTAACCATTCAATGTCTAGGTATTGTTCCTATAATCTTGGTGAGCTTATGATTGCTCTTGTGTGTACTTGATAATTACTTTAGATTCTTTATCATACACATTAAATTTATTAATTCTTGATCAGTCAATTGCTAGTTAGCTAATAGGAAATAGGTTGTTACTAGTACTTATAATCCTTGTGTGGCTAATATTTTTTATTGACTCTGCTATGGTACTGGAAACAATACGTGCACTTGTCTCACAATTAAGCTTCTTAGAAACAACTTTATCCAATCTATGGCAATGATTTATATTCTCTGATTTAGGCTCTCATGGTACTGCAACACTAACTTTTACCTAAAAATTTTGTCATTTTCACTTATTACATGTCTCTTATGTATCTTAAAGGGAAAAATAGTTATTTAGAAGGCATATGCGTTAAGTAAAGGTTTTGGAGTTTTTTGGCAATCCACGGTTTCAAATTTTAATCAATTCACAACACTATCCTATAGACACTTTAAGCAAGTGCACCCATCGATATTGTAGTACAGTGATTAAGCATTGATATTATTCCCATGAAGGCCAAAAGTACTAATAATTATTCTCCCCTATTATCTACCTAATAAAACTAAGTGAATTAAAAAAAATCAAGTAATTAAATTAATCAACTTTCACAAATTAAGATAACAAGATTGCAAGATAAATCCAAGTTTGAATCCCCTCTAGAATTAACTATGCGATCTCCAAAAATAAAATTGAATTTTACACAAGAACCTAACAAATATATAGATGGAGGTAGGATATTAAACATCCCTACATATGACCTCCAACTTTGACCAAAAGAAATAGAAAAATGGAAAAAATTAGTGTGGCAAGATTACCTCTACAAGGTTTTGATCATACAACAGGTGAGATGTTTAGATATTTAGAAACATACTTAAGGCCAATAGATAAGGTAGCATGAGAAAGATTCAAAGAACAATTTCCACAAAAATTTCAAGAACCTATAAATTATGGATCAAACCCTTATAATTTTGTAAATGTAATTGAAGAATTATTGATGGGCCATCATAATACAACAAGATAGTATTAGAAGGTTGGAACAACTACAATTAAAAGACTAGATGAGTGTCATTATCAGTGTATTTAATAATTTTCTTGAATTATGGGAGTTCTTCTAACATATCAATATCTCTTTGGAAAATGCTATGCTCTCGCCATTAATTTTGGCGAGACTGGTCCCATCACTATCCAACTACTTATATCATATCCAACCTTAATCAAATTCCTAAAATAGTTAATATTCCATTTACTATATTTATTTTAACGGTTAGATTATTAGCAGGACGGTATCTTTCATGAATATAAATTTCTAGTACCCTTGACATTGCATATGTTCGATGAATTCTTCTATTAAGGTTGTTATGCCTTGAATACAAAGGACAATTTTGTCACACGCATTGCTTAAGTAATATACATAAGGCTTACTTTAATTAAGTGGATTTCCAACTAATTTTATTCATGAGAACATAATTTAAATTTATAGAAATATTGAAAAATTTTCATTTGTTTTTCCATGTATTGGAATTTCATAAATACGTATGAAGAAGACATGAGAATTAATTTTCAGAAGTAACTTATTTGTAAAACATGGCTGTTAAAGGGCCCTTAACTTATGGGCTTAATCCACCTACAAAAGATTAGGAGTTAATGGTCCTTCCAAAAGTAAAGTTAAATGTAGTTAAGGTGTTAGTTATTCACAATTATACTAAACTTTAAAAATTAGTTTTTCAAATAGATCCCTTGTATATCAAAATTCAGCTAAGGATAACTTTCATACTCAAAGAATATAATCAACGCCATCCACTAAGTCAAGCTTCATTATAGGACCCACATGCCATGGAATCGTAATGAACATGGACATAGAAATCCATTAGTACTTGAAATGTTAAAAAGTGGGTGCCACAGCCCACTATGACCATGATGCCATGCAGATAATCACATATCTAATTCTAATACAACAACCATCAGTTTGGGCTATTTAAAAATAAAGTACAGTAACTAATGTGTTCTTAGGATCCCGAAAACAAATAACACATGAGTAACCATGACTCTTGGAAAGCAAAAAGATGGGATAAGGGGCTTGACTTCACTTTCTGCTATTAAGGGTTGTTAAGGCCTCCAATATTAACATCAAAAAGTGAAAAAAAAATTTGAATTAGTCTTGTATGAAGCTACCTATGGAATCTAATCATTAGTAAACATTATTCATTGTGACATTTTATTCAAGTGCCTATAATGCTAGAATAACCTCATCAAAACTTTGTCCTAGCTTAAGTTTATTGTACCAGCTATAGCTTTCTCCTACCAAATACCTACTAAGCTTACCCATGCCTCTATGGAGACTAAAATGTCTAAATTATCATATCCTCCCAAAGTTATGATTAGACTTGTAACTCAATTTAAGGGCGTCACTCACTGAATCAAGCATCCACATTGTAAACCCCCAAAATTTTTCATAATTCATAAAAAATAATTCTAAAAGTTTAAAATTGAAATCCAAAAAAAAAAAAATCGACTCAAGTTAAAACCAAGTTCTAAATCAAGACAAACACCAAAAACGAAACCCTAAAACACGAACCAAGTTAAAACCTAATTCTAAATAAAGATAAAAAAACGAGATTTCTTAATTTAAGAAATAGGGAACCCTAAAAAACAAAATAGAAAAATCCAACTATCGGTTGAAATAACATTCGTACATCAATCAAATTACCTAACCATTTCCTAACACGCAAATGAAGACAATATATCCAAGTAACGATCAACAACAAAATCTTAAAACCTTCGATAAATTTCAGAATCAGAAATTTCAATTTTTTCCAAAAGTCAAATTGAGTCAACTTATAACCCTAGACTCGGTTAAACGATCCCAAGAACTAAAAACTATTAAATAATCACAAATAAAATAAGATAAACCATAGATGTCGAGCTAAAAATATAAAACAATCAAAACTCGAAAATTATACGATCTTACGAATATCTCGATGAAACTGGAAGTCAAACCGAAACCCTAAAGTCAACAAAGTCTATAACGAACCCTAGTGTTTAAGATCCGACAATCCTGCGTTTCAAACCCTAGAAAACGAAATTAAGCCAATAGCTTAAAATGGTTCATAATAATATAGGGTAACATAAAAATATCAGATTCACGAATTTCGAGTGTCCTTCGGACTCAAATGGGATCAGTGCTCGAAAAGCTCGTCCCGGAGGCGGAATATTAAAAATATTCCGTTTAAACGAATAGACTCGTAAAAATATAAGGATTCCAAAAATATCAGTTTTAGAATTTTTCAGTAGCTAAAAATTACAAATATATTACGCATATTTGTATTACTATCGATACTTTAATTGTCTAGTCTACTATTCATAGTACTTTTCTACTATTCATTACTATTTCACTATCTCTACTTTTTTTTACACCTATTTCTTACACCTACATATCTATTTTCTTACTTTTTATATTTTCAATATACCTTTTATCAAATCATACCTTATATATTAATTATTTTCTTACAAATTTCATTCAAAAATCAACTCACTCCCCCTCTATTACATCAAGGCCAGCGCCCCCCTCTCTCTTCCAACAATTTATTTTTTCTTTTTCAATTTATTTTATTACATCCAAATTCACTCCAAAAATTCTATAAATACCCTTTCCTCTTTCACTCTTTCACACAATTCATTCTACTACCAAAACTCTCTCAAATTCACTACACAAACTCTCTCCATAAAATTTTTCTCTATCAAAACTTTCTTTCACCAAATAAGCACCAGAATTTCCCTTTATACAATACAACTACCATTTCTCCATAACCACATAACCATACATTCACTACCATCTTTACACCACAAAAATACCTTAGGTAAAATTTTCTTTCAACCATTTAATTATCCTTGTCATGTAACTTAGCATGACTATGGTGTTGTTTTGAAACTCATATGAGTAGTAAAAACAACAACATGTTCATGTTTTGTTCTTGTACATAAGCTTCATATTTTATTATGTTGTTATTATTATTGTTATTATTTGCTTCTAATCTAACTTATATAATATATATATATATATATTTAGAGCATATAAGCTCATTTGTTATTTATTTACTTTCAAGTTATGCAATTTATTTATTTTATGCAATTATTAAGACTAGTCTTTCTAGTCTTAGACTTGTCCATATCAAGTAAAAAAAATCTTTTGTTTATTCTCTTTAATCTTTCGGGACTAGTCCATTCTTAGTCCCGGGATGCCTTGATGAAGCTAAGGCTCCAATACTTAATCGGGATTCCTTGATGAAGCTAAGGTTCTCAATGCTTGATATTTTATTTTCTTGCTTATTATTTGTTTCTAGTAGTTTCTTATGTTCTCATTATTTTATATGCTCATGATACATGTATCTACATAATGTTAATGTCTAACTAATTCAAAAGTAGAATTTTATTAAAAGAACATAAAGCTAAATTTTCTATGATGTGACTTGTCACAAAATAATGAATTTATTATCAAACAACATAGAAATAGATTAATACAAGTTTTCTCAAAGTTTTCTTAAGTATCAAAAATAGTTTTACCAAGGAAACGTAAGAAATAAATATTTTCATTTTACATTATGGGAACCTAAGTTCTAGTAAATTAATTGGTTAGTTTCAAAGTCCTTACAAAAAGCTTAAAGATTTAACTCTTTTGAACTCCATGACTAAAACCATGAAACAACTAGTTTTCAAAGTTAAGATAAAATCAACTCATAAAGTTATGTACCCACTTAGGAAATAATGATTTTCAAGTTCCTAAATGAGAGACTTGTTTTCAAATAATATAAGCAAGATAAGATTAGATACAAATGATTTTTAGCAATAAAGAGATTCTTTTCAAAGGAAATAAAAGAACAAGTTTAGAAAACAAAAACTTATATTTTAAAATAATAAATATAAGAAGAGAAGACTCGTTTTCTAAAATCATCTTAAAAACAAAATTATAAAAAGGATTTCAACAACCTAAATATACTTTTTGATAAAATTGACCTTTTATCACTAAAAGTGAAATTTATGTAAGACCAAGGTTAAAGGAAAATTTACTTGTTTTGGAAAAAGGAATGAAGGAAATAAAATAAGAATATACTCATTTATAATGAAAATATAAAGTTTTTTCCAAATACTTAAAAAGGAATTTATCAAGATAAGTTTTAATACTTTAAAAAAAGAATTGTTTTATAAAATAAATTGTTGAGACACTACCATTAGAAATTTGCATATAAAGTGAGCTTATATATATACCCAAAGTATTTATCAAATATATGATTCATAATTATATATATATATATTGTTACAAAAGGATTTTTTTTTCTTTAAAATAAAGTTGAGTTAGAATACGGATTTGCAAAAGTTTAGAAAAATTCGTTTTAAATCAGTACCCAATGTTTTCGGAACCCAAATGACCTTTTTTGACAAAGATAAGTTTAGAAATGGATAGATCTTTTTGAATAGGTAGAAAATGATATATTATATGCGAAATTCCGAGTTAAAATGAGCAAGTTATGGCCGTTTTAAGTTGGAATTTCCTCCTATAAGATTTTACCGCGATTTTAAGAAAAGTTTAGAAAATCCAAGAATAGAAATTTCATGAAAGACTTATCCTGGATATTTCTTTTGTATAGGTGACGAAAGATACGAGATTACCCTACCCGAGAATACTACGATTAAGAAGGTCGCAAAATAGACGAGTAAGTTATTCCTCCTAATTTCATTATCTTGCCTGTGTTTGTAAAGTAGTATCATTAGTATACTAAGAAAAGATAAAAACGGATATATATTTGGGGGATTCGGGATTATGTGTGTATACATGATTCTATGTTTATACGTGAAATAAGAATTAAAAATATCGCAATTTCGAACTGTTTGTTTAAATAATTTTGTTTACTTACTTGTATGCCTATTTATTGTTTCCTAAATTGATTGATCGCCCCTAATAAACCTTAATAAGGTTTGGCTTAAGAAAAAATAAAATGCTCACGTATAGCATCCATCGAGTCACATCTATTTCGGAAGGTTGCTACTCCTACGCGTAGAGTTGGATTGGCTGTAATCGTGCGGTGCCACGGGCCATGTTCCTTCCTGAAGAATCCAAATCACTTAGGGAAAGCTAGGTTCGGAGCCGAGCCAATCGAACACTGTGGGTGAGGACCTGAGGACTAGCAGTAGAAGGTCGAGGACCTTCAACCCCGATTTCCTAACCTTTGATACAGAGGGGTAAATCCATTCTATATGTGGTTTCTGGATAACTATATATATTTGCGTAATCATGTGGTTATTGCATTGATTGCATAGCATATGCGTGAAAATCAAAATGAACTTGTTTAAATATACGGTGCGAATGAAAAGGAATATCTCACTAAGCAAGTTGTAGCTTATACCCCTATAGATTTTGTTGAAACAGGTACACCGTGGCTTAGATTGAAGATCATGACATTAAGGAAGTCATGGAAGATAAATTAAACTTCTATGAAGGAAATGGAATCGTAAGATGAAATTTTTTTAAGGTTCTTTATATGTATGGCTTATATGATTAGTGAGGTATTTTGTTTGAAGATAATAGAGGATATGCCCCTAAGTATTGTAATTTGATATGTTTATGATTTACGATAAGTATTTTCTTTATCTTACTACTTAATTATTATCAATATAAATTGTGCTACTCCGGTGCATTCCCTTGATTGTGATGTACGTCTTGTACATAATATGGAAGCTTTTGCGTGACTGAGAGAGTCATTTCTAGGCTTTAATATTGTGTATGACGGATTACCATATTTAGAGTACCTCTCGGGACGTGACACACGTAGCATGCAATACCCAATTAATTAATCAAATTTAAGTTTTCGTCTTTTCTCGGTTTCTATCCTGTGAACCAACACGCAATTAATGCATACTAGTACTTAAGTCGCTTTCAAACATCCCAAAGTCCAATAAAGCTTAATGAACTATTTTATAACCATATCTTCACATTAGTCTGTAATCCGCCTCATAATTATCATCAGTTTCTCCTATTTGCCATTTTTAGTTTGAGGGCCATTTAAATTGGATCCAGAGGATCATAAATCCCTTCGATACAATTTTACGAATTTTGACATATCAAGTCTTATTAGGCTTAAATTAGTGTTATATTATATTTCTAAATCATTGGCTGCATATAGCTAAGTTCTTTAATTTATCATATAGGTTGAGATGGCTTTGACGTTCAAGATTAATCGATCCAGCTATATTCTTATGGCTTTTGGTTCTTTGTCTTCCAATAATAGATTCTTATAGCTCACTAATTAAGTTATAATCCCAATGTCCTATTCAAATTATTTGATCCATATCCCATATTTAATTAACCCTTTAATAGAGTTATATCTATGTTAATAAGAACCATAAACAAAAAGGGTAATATGCTAGTAAATTTTAATAAACATCATACAAATGGAATTTTTAAAATTGAACTATGCATATAATTATTAACGTATAAGTTATCTATCAAGTCATATTTATCGTTTATGCACAGTAAATCCAATTTAGATGTTTAGTCATATTTACATAATGTACAATTTTGTCTCTTTTCCATTTTTTTCATGTCACATTACCAATTTACAATTTTAGATATATAACATAACCATGTCTTATGCAAATAAAGCGAACTCACACTAAAATGGCACGATCATATGTCATTTATTTATATATATACATTTTAAGCAATCTAAATAACATGAATATATATAATTGAGTGAGATTTTGATATGAACATAAAATTTGGAAATTGTCTCAAATTATCACATTCAACTTTTTTAAATCCACATTAATGAAATAGAGATAGTTTTGTCTATAAACATTACCAACAATAGTATACAAATCATATGGGCATCTCTTTGTCCTTAGGCAAGTTCCTACCTAAGTTATATCACCAAGATCACTTACATTCTCTATATATCCATTTTGTTCTTACCCTATATATTAAAACATAGTCTACATGTTACAAGTTAAACTAAGATTATAACTGAAATACCTCAAGCTTCTATTAATCTAAACAAGAGTTTATATAATTGAAATAGTGCAATAGACAGTCAAATTTTGAATCAGGATTTAAACTTAATTTAGAATTTAAACTTATATAGTTTAATTAAATTAAGTAAACTAAGCTATAGAGTATAATTAGATAGTTAAGCATATTCAAACTAATAAATGGGTTTAATTGAAATTAAAATTTCAAATATTCATTTCCGTTTATCTCTTATTTCAATTATTTATTCCATGAATCAAATTCCTTAATTCTTTTAACCATCAAATTTGAATTTTATTCTTTTCAATCTATCTATTTGCTTTAATTACCTTTTCCAGCAAATCAAATTTTAACATCATTTCAACCAATTTACAATTATAACTTCTTTTCTTTCAATTATTAAATGAATCAAAGTATTAAATTCTTCTCAATTGTTCATTTTAATCTCTTTTCTTCTATTTTAATTTCCTAAACTTTCAAACACGTAATTTAAGTATCTTGTAAATTTCTAAACCCTTGAAGATCTCAATTTAAATGTTTAGTGAATTTGTAAACCGTAAGCTTTAGTCTATTTCCTGAATTAAATTATTAAATTCTTAGCAATAATCAACTTCAACCCCATTTTTCTTTTAATTTATAATTATTTGAAAGGTTTAAACCTAAATCCCTTATCCATAGATGTCTCCTAAAATATTTTTTAAAAACCCTAACATTTTCCTTTTCTTTCCATTCTTCTCATGCCTTTTCTCTCTCTCTTTTCTCTTCATTTTCTCTTGTTCTTCTACGTTTCTTTCTCTTCTTTTATTTGTCAAAACTAACCTTAATCTCGAATTTAACATGATCATAGGAAGAATTGAAAATGAAAAACAAGATAGAAGTTGGGAATTAAGCTAGAAGAAGCTACATCGACACTAAAGAGTAGTAGTAGTGAAGATTTAGTCTACAGAAATAGCTAAACAAATAAGTTAGCTGTTTTTTATGTTTTGATTATTGTTTATACATAGAGATGTTGAATTAGAGGTAGATGTATATAAGGTTTATGATAAAATTGGTAAATTAGTAATACATATACATGTATGTCAAAACCTAAAAATGTACATATTTGAGTAGACTAAGTGTCTGATAAAATGCTATGAAGGAAATATGTAGGGAAATGTATTTAGGAGTATTATAAGTTGTGTTTATGGATGGGTATGCTGATTTTATGATGTTTTGTTTCAAGTATAATGTTTATAAGTTGATAAAATTAGGATAAATAAACAAAAGAAAAACATAACCTTGATCCCCTGTGCATCATGGGTGTGATACAGCCCGTGAAACACTCTAACCTAAGTTTAAAGGGCGATCACGGGTCTGTTAAGGACCGTGAAATCCTTTGATCTTCGATTTTTGAACAATACGGCCTCGATCACGGCTATGACAAAAGGCATGATCTCCTCTAATTACATTTTTTTCCCTTGTCACGGGCGTAACAAGGACACTGATAACCATCACGGACTCCATCATAGGAGTGATGAGGATCATGGCTTGTAAGCCCTAATTTTTAGGGTAATAATCAAGTCCAAACCCTAAACTAGAAAGTCAACCGAAGACCTTAAGTCAAAACATTCCTAGGAAAACCTAGTAGTTTAGATCCAGCAATCCTACGTTTCTAAACCAAGAAGTCGAAATAGGAGTGAAGAGTGTAGTTTGATTCATAATAATATTAGAATGCATCAAAAGATTATATTAGAGAATTTTCGATCTATTTCGAACCCGATCAGAAACTGACTTGGAAAAGCGTGTCTCGAGGCTCAAATACTAAATATATGATATTAGTTTTCTTAGAATCGTAATTTCATGAGATTTCCAAAATAAATCAGTCATATAATTTTTAAAAAATTACAGTTGTAACCTTTTTATTGTATTTTCATTTCTACCAGTACTTTAAATGTCTAATCTACTTTTTTATTTCTTCTATACTATTCACAAGTAACTACCCATAACTTATTTCTTACATCCTTACATCCTACTCTTACAATTTCAGCATTGTCCTTATAATTTACTTTTCCAATATAACTTTATTACTTAATTACTTAATTAATTTTGAATCTTACAAAACACAACACAAACAAACCCTTTCTCTCTTCCTCTTGAAAACCGCACAACTCCCCTCCCATTTCCTCTCTCAAATTGTTTTATTTAATTTCTTTTATACAACAAACCTTAATCCACAAGTCTATATATATCCCTTTATACAAACTTCACTTCACTTTTTCACTTTTTACTTAACTAAACTCTTGCAAAACAATTTCTTTCTCTCTTCCCCTCCTTTGCAAAACCGTAACTTACACATACACACACACTCACATATTTTCTTCAAGTTCTTGTTACAATCATTCAAAAGGTAATAGATCTATACCTTAGTATCTTAGAAGTATAATAGCAAGTTCATTTATGTGTGATTCCACATAAAAATCCCCATGAGCTTCAAGAAGGGATGTGGAAACACTTCAATATGAGATCCTTGCCATCACAATGTTTTATATCTTGTTATTTGAGTTATTTTTCTATTATCTTATTTTATTTTTTAGTTATGTTGTTATTGCTAATGATTTGTGCATATATTCATGATTCACCTAACCATCATAGTGTTTATACATTAATGACTAGTATAGTAAACTAGATCTAGTTGTTTAAGTTCATAAATGCATTAGACTTTTGTTTTATATTCATAAATGACTTGTAATAGCTTGATGATAGTAGAAAAGTATTAGAAAGCTCAAGATCTATTTTGGTTTCAACAAAAATAACTTTTGAAAATTCGGACAAAAAAGGAACCATATTTAGAAAGCCTATTTTTCAACCTCAAAATGTGCATTTTACATTAAAAATGAAGGGCGTAGGGAATAGATATCACAAATGAGTGATCTTGATGAGTAAAGTTTAAAACCACTAAGAAATATTTTCAAAACAAGGGCAAGTTTACAAAAGTTATATTTCAATCTCAACAACAAGTACTAAATTCGTAATAAAAGAAGCTAGAAATGTAAAAACCCATTTTTCAACTTCAAAACAAGATTTTTATTAAAGAAATAGAAGCCTTAAGGGGTAGGTTTGATTAAGAAATGGTTTTTGAAGGACTAAATGGGTTTTACAAAGAAAATAATCTCAAATGAAATTTTCAAAATTCGGATTTGAAAATAGCCACTATTTAAACACTTATTTCCAAGTGCCAAAATGATAATTTTTATAGGAAAATGAAAGTCCTAGGGATACATGTAATAAAGACCCAATTTTGACAAGAATAAGATAGGTTTATCAAAATATAATCTTAGAACAATAAATGGTTTCCAAGAATAGGTTAAATAATGTTTTCATTCTTTCAAATTTTGTAAAATTCGTACTTAGGCAAACCACCCATTTAAACATCTATTTTCTAATCCCAAAATGAAGGTTTTTATTAAAATAATGAAGATGATGGCTATATAGGTCATCAAAGTTAAGTTTTGATGAAAGCAAATATGATTTTTCAAGAAAGAAAACCACCTTTCTTAAGTCTAGTAAATTTCAAAAGTTTTGCAAAGTAAAAGTTTTTCAAAAAGAATTCTTGATACTATATCATTAAGAACATATATATAGATAGTTCATATCATCACCTTCATGACAATAGCTTGTAGGAATTGCATATATGCATGATGCACTTGTAGAAATAAAGTTAGGAAAGTAATGTCATATACTTCTTATTTGACATTATCTCAGTACATGAGAAATTAGAATTTTCCAACACTCATGAATCATGCATGATATTGAGTTATATACGTATATAATAGAGTCCTACAAAATATAATGATAGCTAAGTATCTATCAAAGCTTTAGTATAATGCTTGATTGAAACTAGAAGTTGAATTGTGGAATGGGAATTCGTATAGTATTTTGTACGTTACTGTTCATAGACTAAACAGCCTTTTTTTGTTGGAAATAACTCTAGAAATAGATAGCTCTAGTCGAATAGCTAGAAATGGTATATAATATGCGAAATTCCGAGTTAAAATGAGTAAATTATGGCCGTTTTAAGTTGGAATTTCCTCTTAGACGAATTTTGATGAACTTATTAGAATAGAAATTGTAATTCATTCAACTTCATATAAATACTCATTAGAGTTATTTCTTTTGATTAGGAGACATGGAAAACGGACTAGATCTTTCCGATGACTATTACAATTAAGTGGATTTTTGTGCCATGGCAAAGTGAGTTCATTTCTTAAATATATGTGCTCATGTATGTGCTTGTAATCGTAGTGCATTAGAATTAGGAAAAAAGATAAAACTGTGATGAGTTGTGATCTAATCTTGGTTGAACAAATGATAAGTATATCATGACGAGACTTATTGTAAAAACATTGTATGAGCTAGTATAGACTTGAATTGTCTGAAATTCTCTATGATCGCTCTTAACCTACATAATTAACATACCACGATTATATAAACAAACTGTACATGCATATCATATAGTGAGTCACATTGCATTAGAAAGTATACCTTTGGTGGGACAAAGGTATATTAGCGGAAGCATAGAAGCCCGTGTTAACATTAAGGATGCGAAATCGCTTAAGTTAACGGAAGTGGGGTAGGCACTTGAAACTACCCTATAAAACAACAGAGGTTGTATAACTAAGAGAAAGAGATCGGGATTATGGTTGCATGACTTATGGACCACCCCACTCAAAATTGGAATTATGGTTACATGACTTATGGACCACCCCAACCCTGAATGGATGGTGTAAATCCATTCACATATGGCTACCGGAAAGTCATATACTTGTATGCCCATTTGCTTGTGCATTCATATGCTTGATTGACTATAACTTGCTTGTATATATCTTGATTGAGTATGTTATCTGGAAATGAAACTCACTAAGCTCGCAAGCTTATACTTCAATAGTTTCCTATTGCAGTATGAATGTTTATGGCTATCTCCAAGAGGCCACTTTCCTCAGGTACAGCTTTTGGACTTTAAGGAACTTTTCGAAGAAGTTGGGACCTAGATGTAGGCATAAACTTCTAGTTAAGTCTTTTAAATCAATATATATATGATGGTTGTTGTAAGAGACTTTTGAAGAACTTAAGAACTCTCATTTTTTACGGGAGTATGCCCCTTAGATCATGTATTAAACTAATCTAGCTATAATTGTTATGATTTACTTTCTTAAGCTATTTCGAATCAAGTATGGTTCCCTATATGTTGAACATGAGCCTTACACTTGGTGTTTAAACTCAGGGAGTGACTAAGGTTGTCATACTTGAGTTTAAATATCGAGTGTAGCGGATGGCGCGTTTAGGGTACCATTTGAGATGTGACACGGCCCCTATCATGGGTGTGATCCATCCTCTAGTACTATTCATAAAACAAAAAAAGAAGAAAGAAAGAAAGATGAAATGAATTAGATGAATAATATATATGATATGTTATTGCTTCTATAATTACACATGAGATAAATGAATTAATAAAATTAATAATTAATTTAGATTAATGCAGTTTCTTAGTATAAAATGAACTTAGTTAATAAGTTTAAGTTCAACATGGCTTAATGAACCTTATTGAGTTAAAATAGATTAGATCTATTAAGTTTAACCAACTTGGTTAAGTTAAGTTATTTTATACAAATATGACTTGACATGTAGAGTAAGTTAAACTTAACAACTAACTAGATTTAACATGAGATTTAGATATGAAATGAACTTAGTTAATAAACCTAAGTTCAACTTGACCTAATGAAGTTTAGTAAACTAAAATGAACTAGATTGATTAAGTCTAATCAACTTGGAGAAGTTAAGTTAATATAGGCTTAATAACTTATATATGACTTATATATAATTGTAGTATGTTAGACTTTAAATAATAGGAAGAATATGTTATTTCAAATGTAAGTGTATTAAGGAAAATGAGTATTTTCTTATAAATTAATAATTTATTTAAAAACTTGAAAGTGAAAAATAAAATGATAATGTTTTTATAATAAGTGTTTTATAAACAAAGGAAAGGCAATGAATCAATAGATAATGGAGAACTGTCTATATCTTGATGTGATGATTTTTGTAGCCATGGTAGGATTCCTACTTAGTATCTGATCAAATAGGTTTTTGTTAGATTCTCTTAAAATAGTTTTGGATGATAACAAATGAGTAAAAATGATTACTAATGAGTTTATTAAGTGTGTAGTATCAAGATTAAAGAGAAAGAAGAAAAATGATGAAGAATAAAGAAATCCATAATGTTTTCCAGAAATCCAAAACCTTTTACAGAACATTTCACTACACTTTTGATAGCAACTCTATATCACGTGATTTCACTATTTATCTTCTCCAACTTGATACAAATCATTCCAGTTCAGTACAAAAATGAATCTTGAAGACCTAGCTCCGAGTAAATGAGTTTCTTTGGGTAATATACTCATTTCCTACGAAAATCAAACAAGACTTATCGTCATCCTTCCATTACAGAGTTTGAATTTGAAAAAGGATAAAACTCACAAGATTTCATCCAAGAAATACAAGGGAAAGCCTATCCACAACTTGCAATTAGTTTTGAAGATCACAAAAGAATTTGAATTTGAAAAACGGATAAGGAAGAATAGATTTTAGCCGAGATCTTTGGGAATGTTTATCCATCTAGTTTGAATGTTGGAGTGTGAATAGGAAAATATATTATATAGAAGACAGAAAGAAAAAGAAGAAGATCGAAGTAAGAAAAAAAAAAAGGAGCTGATACTATTCACGCACAAAAAGCTCTTTTTTCTTACCAAGTATATACAGAACAAAACCCAGAACAAAACACATAAGTTTTATTTTGCCTAGAATATTCATAATTTATTCTTACGTTTCAACAAGCGAGCTGATCTCTTTGCAATCTTTCTTTTTACTTTTTGATCTCGAAAATTTCTTTTCTTTTTGTAATTGAAGGAATATGTTGTTGCTTTCTTAGTTGGTAGTTCAATTACAGGATTAGACTCTGTAGATAGATTATAGCTAGAGGATAGCTGTGAGAATCGAGCAAAGATGATTGTACAATCTTGTAATTTGAAGTTATTAGTATAGTGAAACAAACCTGTAGGATAATAGGGTACCCGTCTCGAAGCTAGAATAGTGGATTGACGCACAAGGCGAAACCACTATAAATCGTTGCCTGATTTTCTATACTCTATCTTTTTGATTTCCGCAATTTATGTTCATATTTGTTTAATTGCATATTTGGTTCTCATTTTTAAAACTGAGGGGGTTATTTTTTTAAAGGCGAAATTTCTATTAATAATCAATTTAACCCCCCTTCTGGATTATTATTTGGGACCAACAATTTTTAAATAAAAGTAATGATGCATGGTATATATATAAGCAAGCATGTGAATAGGATTTTTTATGGTGTTGATTATGTTTTCATAAATATGTGTATGTTTGTGTATGACTCTAAAATTAGTGTTATGCATGAATTGTGTAAATTTAAGTTATTTTTTAGTAATAAGATTAGCTAATAAAATAGACTAAGTTCAATTTTATTAATAGACTTAGTGAATAATAAGTTAATAAAGAGGTGAAGTGTAGTTAGTATAGATCATGAAAAAATTATAAGTAACTATTATTATTTCTTTTCATAGGATAGGCAAATAGATCAATCCCTAGATTTACTAGCAAATTACTATGAATTAACTAGGATAATATGTGAGCAACTTTGATCCTATCACATTTTTCTTGTCTGTAAAGTAGTGGCATAGAAATTTAATTATAATGAATTGATTGTGTATGGGGATAGGTACAGTGCATATTTTATGTGACTGAATAAATGATAGGATTTAATACCATAAGTGAGAATTTTTTTTTTTTGGTATTGATTGTGAAATGTGTATAGATGATTGTTTGGAAATTGATTGGTCACCAAGTAATATAATATAAACCTTAATCGACCCTAAAATAAATTAGACATGCATTGTTTGACAGCATAACTTGCATTTACATGGTAATCATGTCACGTATTAATATTTCGATTATGTGGTAATACTTTAGTGAGTCCAATAAATCTAGTTAATAATACCATAAGGTTATTGACCCCACAGAAACTAAGTAGGCACCGATGGACGTCGCCTAAGTTGGAGTTGGTTGTAGGATATTAATGCTTAGGGACTTTCTAAGGCTCTAAGGTGAAGTTGAGATTATGTTTTTTATATATATATGAACAAATAAGAAATAAGTTTGAAAAGGATTTCTCCTTCCTTAGTTCTCAGTCTCTCATGGGAGTGAATTACTTAAGCTAGTCCTTCAACCCCAAGAGAGGGCATAAATCTCCATTGGTTTGGATTTCGATTATCCAAACTGTGCATTTCCATATGGTTGAGTGTTGCATTGCATATGAATGATAATTAAACTTGCTTGAATTTGTTTGAACTTGTTAAAATCAAGTTATTCACTGAGCTCTATTGTGCTCATACTCCTATGGTTGATTTCACGAATCAAGGGGTAGATTAATATTCAAAGATAGAAGCTAGAAAGAGAGAAATATGAAGAGTAAATATGAGATGGAGAGAGTTTTAAAACTTGTGTAAAGAAGTTATTGGAGATTAGTAGCTGAGAAAAATTATGATGTAATAGATAGGAACTTAATGTAAGTTCTATGAAATGTAATTCTTGTGTGTACCTTATATGTATGCAATTTTTCTTACTTTAAATAACCTTTAGTTCTATATAATTGTTCACACCATGGAGTATTCTACAGATTTGATGTTCATGCATCTCTAGGAGCCTCATACGGTTTAATATCAGTGTTTGTGGCTCCACATTGACACATGATGCATCGATACTTGTAGGGTACCTTGTGGGGGTGTCACAATAACCATAAGAACTACTTAGCTCATGTTATTCCTAAACTAACCACAATTATCATCATTTGCACAATTTATCCCTAGCTTAGAAAATCACTAAGATTGACCAAACAAAAGGATAATTCCATAACAAGCTAAAGGACCAATAGAGTCTTCTAATTTCAAGTTGACTAGTGAATCAGCTTGATTTAGTTTAGCTTTTGAAAATTTTGTTTTAATTTTTAAGTAGAATAAAATTTAAATCAAAAGAAAATTTGAGTTTGAGTATCTTATAATCTCAATTCATTTCTTAAGAAGTTGTCAAAGATAAGTATTTTATCTATATTCATCTATCTACTTAAGTTATCACTTTAGTAATGTGAGACCAAAATTCAGAGATTGCAAAGAAGATCAATTGATAAAATTTGAGTATAAATTTTCAATATCATTTAATTTATGTCTTGTATTTCTTTTTTTCCTCAATTTATTATTGTTTTTGTTGCTTTTGTTTTTCAACTTGACTTGTCATATACCCAATGGGTTCATGATTTTTATGTGTCACGCCCCAATAGGTACCCTAAACGTGACAGTCTGCCACACTCAATATTAAAACTTAAGTATGACAACCTTAGTCATTTCCAAAAGCTTTTATATTAAATGTAAGGCTTACTTTCACATTTTAGAGGACCATATGTGGAATAATGAAGTTTAAGGAGATATAAAAACTATTAAGAAAAGAGGATTCACAATAATATTTGTTCATGACAAAGACTTTATAAACTTAAGGACAATTCCCTAAATTACTAATCTATTATATAATATTGCAGTAATACTATGCTATACTTTATCCAGATTTCTAATGTTCAAAAAGGGATTACCTGCCCGCATGGTCCACGTGGCCTTAACCATAAGTACGGGAACTGCAAAAGATAGCTATCGGGGTATAAGCTAATAGGCTTAGTGAGAACTATTTCCATTAATAACTTCTTGTAAAAAGATTCAAACAAGTTGGTTAATCACACATATGTAATGCATCAAACACGTGGGCAAACAATCATATAGCTTTCCGGGAACTATATGTTGAATGGATTTACGCCCTCCATTCGGGGTTTGGTGATACTTATCCTCAAAACAAGTAGTTTTAATAATAGAAAATTTAAGCTTGCGAGCACTCATCGCCAAGCATTCATTAAAAACTTTTAAACTTGCGAGCACTCATCGCCAAGTATTCCGAATCTACTTGATTTGACCTTGCTTTTGGATCAACCGTAAGCATATTCCATTAAGCCGCCAAGCAATCACTTTCGGATCTTCGCCAAGTGTTGCTTTCGACATGAGCTTACTATCCTTCTCACCCCAAGGATAATAACCCAACCATGCAATGTGACTCACTTCGTGGTATGCATGTTCATTAATTTATAAAGTCATATAATTATTTTTAACTTATGGCGATCAAGGAATTTCACACAAATCACAATATTAAACTAAAACAATCACTTAGAACAATTCGGGCTTCGATATTCTTAGAATTCTTTCAAGAAATTATTTACATGCATATCGGTTTATCTTTTCCTAACTCTAGTGCAACTAATTTACAAGCACAACAAGTGTAGCATTTAATGGAAATAAACTCACGATGCCATTTGTCGTCTATTCCTCCAAGCGGATGAGTCGTTCACACATCCACTTAATAATAGTTCTCGGGGTGAAGAAATCCTTCCTCGGGATCACCTAATCAAAGAAAATACCCTTAATGAGTTTTTCTTGAAAATTTTCTTGAATTTTGACAAAACAATGCCAAAGAACGTTAAAGTTCGTATGGAAGAATGTTCCAATTTAAAATGGCCATAACTTGGTCATTTTAACTCGGAATCGTGCATATAATATACCGATTTCTATCTACTCGAAAAGATCTACCCATTTCTAAAATTATTTCCCACAAACAAAGCCATATAGGCTCCGAAAAAGTGGCGACAAAATTCATTACGGATTTTCAAGTAAAAACAACTTTGGTTTAAGAAATCAAAATTTGTTTGATAAATACTTAGTTATCTATATAGTTGAAAAATTCTCTTTTTATAACTATATAACTCATATTTAAGCATGCTCAAGTGTCTTGTTGTCCAAATTATTTTTCTTAGGTAAAACAATGTCGGGTTGAAGCTTTTCGGAAATTGTTTTTTTTTTTTTTTAAATTTCTTTGAAATGAATACCTTGTTTTCTTTATTTTCTAAAAACGTTTTATGTTGGTTTTATTTATCTTTTTCTAAGTGACCTTTGAAAATAAATTTTCTACTTTCTAAGTTACAATAATACTATATTCGAAGTTTTCTAGGAAATATGCTATTCTTTATTTTTCTTGTGTAAATTCCTTTGTTTACTTGTTTTGCAAAAATCATTACTCGATATTTCTCATTCTTTTTCTCATGTCTCATATTTTTCAAAAATAATCATCCATGCATGAAAATTTGTTTTCTTCATAAAATCAATGTGAAACAATTAAGGACTTTTGGTAGAAAAACTAATTTCTATAATCTTATTAACTTCTTCTTGTAACTTGAAAAGAAATAACTTTATTATTTTCAAACCATAAATTTTCCTTGCCTATTGGTTTGCAAGGTTCTTTACTTAAAAATTTCCTTAGTCATCCATCTTATTTTCTTTCTTTACGAAAAGAACCATTTTTGTCAAAAAATATTTTCTTTGAAAATCAAGGTGAAATAATAAAGATCTAAGTGGCTTTTTAAAGTAAAAGTAGTTTATAAAATTGTGGTGAGTTCTTTTTGTAACATGAAAAGGAATGAGTTTATTTTGTGTTGCTTTATAGATTTTATACTTTACATAAACTTATTTCTAAGTGATAAAATTCTTCTTTTTAACTACAATTATGGACAACATATAATTGAACATGATTATGGGAATAATAATAACCAAAATAACATAAAGCACAATAATAAAGTCAAGTATTGGAGTCTTAGCTTTTTCAAGGCTCCCGGGACTAAGAAATAGACTAGTCCCATAATAAGATAAAATGAAAGAAAGAAACGCTTGTTTTGACTTGATGAGGACAAGTCTAAGACTAGAGACTAGTCTTAATTTCAACAAGGAATAAATAAATAAATTGCAATGGAAAAGTAAATAAATTGCTTTGCATGAAATAAATAAATTGCAAGTGAGCTTTTATGCTCTAAGGAATATGTATACATATGTATAGATATATAAACAACAACAAACATAATTGGATTGGCATGAACAAGAACAATACATGAACATAATGTAGTTTCCATAACTTGTAGTATTTGGGAACTCACTATGGTCATGTAAAGTTACATGACATGAAGAAGAGAAAGAAATATAAAGTGGTTATCTAAAGAAGACTTTGATATGGTTATGTGGTTATGGGTTTTGGTTTGTTGGTAGAAGTTGTTGTAGAATTATTTGGAGAGAGTTTTGAGATGGTATTTTGGGAGAGTTTTGAGAAGAAAATTTGAGAGAGTTTTGTATGAATTTGTGGGTAGTGAATGTGTGAAAGAAGTGAAAGAGGAGGGGGGTATTTATAGGATTTTGAGGAGTGATTTTTGTGTGATTAAAATAAATGCAAAATTAAAACAATTTGAGGGGGAAGAGAGAGAAGGGGCGCCGGCCATTGTACTTTAGAGGGGGAAGAGATTTAATTTTGTGACTTTTTGATAAATAAAAGATATAATATGTAAGGTAGATGTGATATAAAGTTATGGGAAAGGTAAAAAGTTAAGATTATAGGTTATGTAGAGTGTAAGAGTAGGTGTAAGAAAAAGTAGAGATAAAAGAATAGTGTAGAATAGTAATGAATAGTGTAATGTAAAGTAAATATGACAATTAAAGTACCGGTAGTAAGAAAATACGCGTATAATAGCTATATCTGTTATTTTTACTTGCCGAAAATTACGAAACTGATATTTTTGGAAAACTTATATTTTTACGAGTCTAACGGTGTATTCGGAATATTTTTACTAGTTTGGGCTTCCAGACACGTTTTTCGAGAACTGTGTCCGATCGGGTTCGAAGGACACCCGAATTTCGCGAAACTGAAACTTTTATAAAACCTATGGTTATTACGGACTATTCGAGCTAATTATACCAACTTCGTTTTTCAGGGCCAAAGAAAACGGTAATGCCGGATTTAGTTTGATACGGTAAACTAGGGTTTTGTTGACCTTTAGGTTTCGTTTGACTTCCGGTTAGGGTTTTGTGCTAAACCGATTCCGAAAATTTAGGGGTTTACATTATGTTCAAGAGCAACAAACCAATCAAGTCTTATGCTTGCCGAGTCCAAGTCCAGTTTAAACTTGATGATAATTTGAGCATATGACATGGTAAACCAACCCTATGTAGATTTCTAGTTTGAATTCGAACTGTGTGAGGGTCTAAATATATCAATAGTAGCATTAATAAAAAAAAATTACCATAAGAAAAGAGATACCTATCATACTCCCATAGAGTACTCCAGTGGTGATTATGTAACATGTAACAAACTGACGTCACAGACATTTATATTAATCTCTCTATGACTTCCAGAAAGGTACGTGAACATAACACAATTAGAATATTCTGTGGCATGAACAGTTATGATAGAATTGAAGGTTGATTAGAATAAGAAAAATATTGCATACATATAAGTCATATGCAAGAATAACAATACATAAAGTCCTTGATCAGTACATCATAATATTACAACTTTACAGCTATTGCTAATAATCTCCAAAAACTTCATCACATTACAAAATTTACATTCATTGGTCTTCAAAAACTTCTCTACAAATATAATCATTCTTTCTCTAGCTCATATCCAGACTTCAATGATATGTTATACTAGCTTCAATTTCTTAGTTTGATCCTTCCTCATAATTCTTGTAAATAACAATCTATGGGAGTTTGAGCACAACAAGCTCAATGAATAATCAAATATTATCACAACTCAATCAATATTAAGCAAGTTTAATTAACAAACATATGCAATGCAACAATCAAGCATATGTAACAAACATAGTTTAGATGACTGGAATTCAAACCAATAGAGATTTATACCCTTTCTTAGGGGTTGAAAGACCAGCTCAAGTAATTTATACCTAAGAGAGACAAATAACTAAGGAAGGAGATATACTTTTCAAACTCATTTACTATTGATACATATGAATAAAAGCAATCATCTCCACTTTGCTTACAATCATAAACTCTACTAAGTATTAATTACCTCAAAATCAACTCTCATCAAGCAACGTCTTTTGGTGCTTACTTAGTTCCTGTAGAGCTGACAGCTCAGGGGTAATTTTGACCAAATTAACTGGATATAACAAAGCATTACCCTAGGGTCAAGTAGTTAATATACGTGATGTGAATACCATGTAAATGCAAGTTATCTGTCGTGTGAATGCATGTTGATTTATTTAATGGTTGATTAAATTTTACATCAGATTTCTTGGTGACTAGATACTTTCAAAACAATACACATTACACAATCAAAAGCAAGCAACTAGTTATCAATTTTAGCATTAAAGATTATCATTCACTCAAACCACATATAACATACATTAGTCCACAAACCGCATGCATATAATCAATTTCAGTAATATGTAAAACAAATGCTACTGTATTACAGTCACAAACAAAGTAAGAAGATTCAAATTACTCAATTGTGCATCTTAACTTAGTCATCGTATCTAGGTCTTGATTTATGGTTCTTATAAGACAATAAACATAACTAAGTATACAACTATGTAAGAATTTCTATTATTGCCTTAATGTCCTAGATTCATATCTTAACTTTGTTGATTTGTTTATCTTTATGGAATTATAAGGTTCTAAGAACACAACGATTTTCGCTAATTTGTTTATCTTAAAGATTTTGGTTTAAGAAATCTTAAAAAAAAAAGTTATATTTTCGAATTTTGGGGTGAATTGTGGGTGCTACAGCAACCGTGGCTGGATAGGGCATTAAATCACAGCCGTTCATAAAACTCACAGCTTGAACCATGAAGTCAATTGTGGGCACGATCCAAACCATGACTAAGCAAGGTGGAAATTACGGTCATTCATATTTACCATAACATAAATTAGAGGGCTCACCGAGTGTGCGATTTAGGCCACGATTGAAGTTGTGGCGAAAAACACTTCCCTTCGATTTTTACTCAGTTCCTACAACGGTTTCAAATCCCCACAATTTAACTGTGATTTCCATCATGTGTAAAACAACAAACTTAACTTATTCTACTTTACAAACTGACTTTTCTTCAACTAATACATATATTAAAACATGACTATTGATAGACTTAACATAACTACTTCAAACATACTATATCTAACAAGCATACTAATTGAACTTAAATCTTTCTTTCTTTCCTTTAACCAAAGGTTTAAATATGAATGTTTTGTGTAGTTTGGCTCTATTTTATCTCATGAGCTGTTATATTTGTGTTTATTAAATAAAGTTTTACTTGTTTATAAGTTTCTAACAGTTATACTATAACTATTAGACATAAACAAATCTATAAAATAAGTTCACAAGCATTTTTAATTTTAGTACCTTAAATTACTACATCTGTTAAACTTAATGTTGTATCCCTAAGCAATAAAATATGTAAGTGTACTAGTGTGTTTAAGAAAAGAATTGTAACTTTAAAATAAAACTTACTTTAGTTTTACTGACTTTTTCATGTGTGATTGCTTTGCTTATTGCTTCAAAATATTGGAAGTAGTGTTTGCATATGATTTCTTAGAAATTTTTTTAATATTGATGGTGAGAAGTTGGACAAATGGTTTGTGTTTAGTCGTAAATGTAAGTAAAACAAAAAGGAGGGTTTCACTATAAAAATGGTAGCAAAAAAAGTTGGATTTATCCGATTTTGTGTTTAATAGAGGATATTTTGTATGAATTATATTAGCCTACCAAATATTTTCTTTAAATCTTTTATCTTTATCTTCTAGTGATAAAGATATCCAGCTAATGTAAATTTTCAAATTATAGCTGCTTCTTTTCACAAGTAAGGAAAATAGGATAAATTTGATTTGAAAAAAAAAAATGTTATCTAATATTTAATGTAGAAAACTTTATGAAAAGTGGACAATTATACCCTTACCTTGAACTTACGGTAAAATAGACTTTCTAAGTAGTTTTGAAAGAGATTTAAATGTAGATATGAAAATTAAAATCTATAATGTATATAAGATGAACAAATTATGATATATGATAGATATTAATCAATATACAAATGAATTATTAATTATTTCAAGATAAATAAATTAAAGACAGAGTTTAGATTCTAAAACTCATAAGAATAAATTTTCAAGATACGGTAAAATAGACTTTCTAAGTAGTTTTGAAAGAGATTTAAATGTAGACAATGAAAATTAAAATCTATAATGTATATAAGATGAACAAATTATGATATATGATAGATATTAATCAATATACAAATGAATTATTAATTATTTCAAGATAAATAAATTAAAGATAGAGTTTAGATTCTAAAACTCATAAGAATAAATTTTCAAGATACGGTAAAATAGACTTTCTAAGTAGTTTTGAAAGAGATTTAAATGTAGACAATGAAAATTAAAATCTATAATGTATATAAGATGAACAAATTGTGACATATGATAGATATTAATCAATATACAAATGAATTATTAATTATTTCAAGGTAAATAAATTAAAGACAGAGTTTAGGTCCTAAAACTCATAAGAATAAATTTTCTATTAATATTTAGCATTTTTTATTTACGTAATTTACTTCAAAACTATTATTAACCACCTAAAATATGCTAAATATTTAGCGGTTCACATTACTTATAGGTTAACAAAACCCAGATATTACAACACCATCAAGTGAAAAGCCTCTACCATATAACATCATGGATACCATCGCAATGTATCTATGGGCTCGGTTAGGACATGCTTTAGTAGCAACCCTATTTAAGGAAAGTATAATAAACATTGTTCTTCATGAATTTCTTTTTCCATTTTTAAAATTCTCATTGTTTTATTTTATAATGTTTTATGTTAATGACTGTGTGGGTATGAATCCGGATGCAACGATCACGTGCGTGTCGCGTGACTATCGCGCTACACGTGACCTAGGGAAACAACACGTGATAGGATGATCAAGAGAGTATCGTATAGGGAGGAGGAGTAGGCAATCTCAATAGGCTCTAACACACGTGTGACAGGCGAGGGAGCTATTGAGCATCAACCTCACTAAGTACCACGAATATCGTGTGCGTTCTTGAGTGAGTCGAGTAATTGATTCACTAAGATGGAAATCCGACAGCACGACGGTGTTTGTCCAAAATTTCACCTTCTCCAAATGAGGTAAGGATTAAGGTATTTATAGAGAATCTAGCTGTCGATGTCGTCAGTCAGATGAGACAGACAACCAACGGCCAGGATAAGTCCCTCTCATTATGGATATGGATGTGGGCTCACTTATGGACCCAGGCCCATTGAGGCCTTCATTGTAATGTGTGTGAGCCAAGTTGAGAAAGGTTAGAATTGGGCAGGCCAATTCTAACGGGCCCTACTCCAAGCCTACCATGCCAATTCTCCCATGATCATCCCAATTGAATTGGGCCTAACTCTTTAAGCCCTGTCACATTAGCCCAAAGAGTTAAATCCAAATAAAGATTTAGGCTCAAGGCCTTTGTAATCAAATTTGTACATCTACATTTTGCCCCCTGACCAAAGTCCTGCGGGTTTCATCGGAGGGGTTTGGGCATTATTGTAAGCCCTTTCGAATAACCAAAGTCTTGCCCTAGCACAGCCACAGCCAGTTCTTCTTCGTTCCAGTGCCTCAACCATTACTCAGTCTCTTCAGCACATCTAAATCAACTTCTAGAATCCATTTTGGTGTTCGAGCTACCATCAAGCCTACAAAACCTGACACGTATGCTCGCCAAGTAGCCCAATCACAACCAAGAGATATTCTTCCATCTAATGCATCGGCGAGAAACTCTAAGTGCGCCCCAAGAACTTTTGGACGCCGCCTTGATGCCGGAGTAGCTGAATCTATACCCCACGCAAATGACCCACATAGCAATATAAAATATGCAAGAGCATAACCTCCCAGCATAGCAACCATGCCTCCCAACGCCCCTCCTTCCTGTTCAAACTTGTGAGGTGATATGAACCAAGAAGGTAAAGTTTCTTTTATCAATGACTGGACCAAACCCAACCCACCAGATAACCAAACAAATGAGGCTCCAAGTGAAGCAGCAAGCTTGACACGCGTCATTGCGGCAGCCAAAGAAGCTTGCCCATATCTCATTCCATACTTTGTTTTCTTCAGCCTTTCCAATTTTTCTCTTGGCAAACCACTGCTTGCAATATCTCTTACAGATGAAATCATAATGGAGACAATTACTTCAGACATGAACATAACATCCTTGACATATTGGTGAACTCTCAAATAAAGAAGTCCTGGAGCAATGGGTGAAATTCCACCTGCAACATGGGAGCCAAATCCATGGCCAAGGAGGGCACCTTTTGGACCCACAAAGAAGTTATAATGGGCATGCAGGGCCAGGGACATCCAGTAGCCAGAGAATTAAGAGATGGACCAATCATTGTAAGGAAACGTTCTGAGGCTTTGTCAAGTTTGTAGGTAATCGTAAGGCTCACCAGGGCAGCCAATGGTAAAGGTAGTGTCGCTGGAGAGTTCCCCTCGATGGGAAGACTTGGGGCATTAACTCCAATTGCTGCAATAGTTTTCTTTATTTGTTGCTCAACCGATGATAGATTTACCACAGGGCTTGGCCAATCAGTTCCATTTATGAAAGCCGGTTTCCATATGCCCCTTGTCACCTCTGCAGGAAAGTAGCTCATAATTGTTGCCAAGGATGCTGGTAGAAAATCAGCAAGTTCCTTCAGTCCAGTAGCTAGCTCACGAGGGGAGACCTTGCCATGAGTACATGCCGTAAGAGCTGCATTCAAGACAAATGGAGTGGCCTCCAGGACATCCCATGCAGGCACCTTGAGTCTGAAAAGATATATCCTCTGCTGCAGAACTTGATGAGTTGTTGCTTGCTGAAGTTGTGGATGACACAAGCTGACCACTTCTATTTATCTTTCTAAACATCATACTAAGGAGGGCATCAACAATCTGATGAACAGAAGTTCCACTTACAAGACCAGAAAGGGAGGCTGCAATACATTTCTGATGTTGCCTATACCAGCGTTTGAGCGATGGAAAAGAATCCATGAATATTGGTTCTGCAGGTGATGGGTTAACCATTTTTGAAGGCCTTTTACTTCTAACTTGATCCTTAGGTGAACTAATAAAGCATGCTACATGGGAATTACGAACTAGCAGAAGATATTTAGGACGCGACTGGGATCCCACAGGAGGCACATCACCCATTACATGTTCAAGAGGAGGGTGGTCAAATCTCCACAGCCTTAACAAAAGAGTAAAGGCATTTGAGAAAACAGCATGCGGAGAGAGTTCTTCCCCTGAGGTACTAGTCCATGATATAGTGGGAGCAGTTGATCCAAAAAGCTCACAGATGGGCACCAATGCACCAGCAAGTCGTGGAATCAGACCATGTAGTGAGAAAATCTGAGCACAATCAACTGATGAAATTCCAACGAGGAGAACATTGAAGAAAGGTGCATAGCCAATCAAATGGCTTGAGCGTCCAGAAAAATCAGGAGGAGGGGGAGGAGACAGCAAGCTTGTGATAAAGAGCACTGCATGATCCTGTACATTCCAACCACGAACAAGAGATGCCCCACAAAGAATGGTAGCTGCAGATATCTTCTCATCATCCGAGCCATTGAGTGCAATCTCATGTATTTTCTCAATCTCTCCTTGAAGCTGGAACTGCTACCAGGGTGCTCACCAATGATGGAGTCAGGGGTGAACCCTTCATTAATGCTGACCACCCAGGCAACTGAGTAGGTATATTTCTAGGCATTTGATTGCTTCTCACATTAACATATCCTGGCCAGAGATATGCAGATGTATCTAACAAATTTCTAGCTATACAAGCCTCGACAATCAGATGCTGCATATTTCCAGAACAATTCAATGGCATGTCATTCATGCTCATGCACTCATAATATCCATTCCCAACGTTGAGACTTGCAATATACATCATTGCCTTCGCAGCAGCCTGAGTGGCCACAGAACTAACAGATTGAGGTGGTGACAACAGGCCATCATAATCGCCCAGCTGTTGTAAACTGGAAATTAAATCTTCACGCAGCTTCCCCCGAGGAGATTTTTCATTCCGTCGATTAGCAAGAATACCTTCACTTTCATCAAGTAATATGCTTTTTTTACCAAAAAAGGAAACCTATCTAAATAATACCTAGAGCGAAAATAAATGAGCGGACGAGATTAATGCCATAGACGGCATATAAAAAAGATTATCCTATGAAAAGATATGGCATGAAGAAAAGTTACCAAAAATAGTAAAAACACGGTTTTGAAGGCCTAAACGAAGGAATTTGACCGAAAACCAGCTTGGGTCATGAGCAAAGCTGATGAGTATTGCTCGTTGGACCGTTTCCCTTCAGAATATGGTCTCACTTGTTAAAAATTCAAAACTCCCCAAAATTACGAAACTGCCATCTCAAAATCACGAAACTGCCATCAACAATATTTTTCCTTTTCTGCTAACGTTTTTTTTTTTTTTTTTGGCACTCAAGAGTTGCTTTGGACCAAACGTTCTTGAAAATTGCGTGAATCAAATCGGTATCGAAGGTAGGTTCGTCCTCCATTTTTGAGTCCTGGAGAAAGCTGGATTGTTTTGCTAGCGGTTTGGCTGCCATGAGCCAACGCTCTGCCTTAGCTAGGCTTGTCTTGTACTGAAAGCAGCAGCTTTAAGTGGCTTGCGTCAGATCAGTTGATACTTCCTGTTAAGGAGATTGAGGAAGGTGGACCTTTTGACAGTCATTGTTTAATTACAAGTAAACAAAGGAGATGAGTTGGGGTCCATTGGATGGTAATACAATTGCTATTGCTGGAGGAACTGTCAAGTATCAGCATAAGGGTGACCATGGTTGGCACTTGTCCTGAAATGGATCAGCATGCATCATGCGTTGTAGATACCATCCTCTACATCAATGTTCCCATTACTTGCGCTACTCAGTTCTTTTAGTACGCCCAACAAATGTCAAAGGAGCACCCAACTTATTAATATGCAATTCAATACAACAGCAATAGCATTTCAGCTTCACAACTGCAATATCCAAAAGGTGAGCTGATAACCTCGGTAAGAGAGAGAGCTGCAACTCAAGACCAAAGGCCAGGGCCGAGTCTTCGACGGTCACAGCTGGTGCACTTTTCAGAATTGACCAGGGCCGAGTCTTCAACGACCAAAGCTTACACCAATCCCAGTGGTCAGGAGCATGCAGGATATAGCCATGGGCCTGGCCACCTCAAAAAATACTTTACCTGGACAAACTACTGGATTCACGCTCCACCAGCACATATGATGTATGGCATGTACGGTCATGCATCTAGTGGTCAGCCATTTTGTTGTACATTGCAGCTTTATCCTAGTATAGGACAAGGCAATGTTTGCTACAGAACATCCTTTATTTATTCATTTTTCTACCAGCTTTGTCTACTCGTGAATGCCTTCTTCCTCATTTCATTTCTCCTCTCTTTTTTTTTTTTTTTTACCACATAGCTGTTTTTTTTTCTTCATTTTATCTCTCCGCACAATATTTTATCTTCTAGCTGGTCAGGGTTCTTTTATTCTTTGCCCATGATTTATATGGTGAAGTCAATGCTTGAATAGGCAGTAGAGGTACCAATTGTTATATTGTCTTTATTGAATTCATGTTCCTCGGAATTTTTTTCTTTCCTTGTTTTTTTTAATGTTCAAATCTTGTTCTGTTTAGAGTTTTGATTTTTTTTTTTTATTTGGACAGTGGGGGCAATCATTCTGAAAGAGCTCCGTCCAAACTTTACAGCGAGGAACCTACTCTAGCTGAAGATCCTTAGGCATATGCCTGAAAAGTTCATATAACTTTCGACGGACTTTGGAAGGAGGAAAGGCTCGAAATACGCCATGATGTTCACGAAAGCAAGCAATATCATGAAGTATGAATCATCCCATCCAAACAGCAAAAAGTGCTGACTTGATAGCTATACAACGTGTTGACACTGAAGGCACAGATGATGCCCATCTCAGAGCTTTTTTCCATATTTGGACTAGAACATTCCATTTCAATAGCAAGCATGGGTTCCACACAAAACTCTGATATTAGCTCCAATGAAGTTGTCGATTGCTCAATTCTTAGCCAAGGAGATGGCAGCATGCTGCCATCAACGGGTATGCAATTAGCTGGCTCCACCTGTACCAGTGACGTTTCAAAACCGTTGTTTGTAGATCGAACACCTAGCTCATACACTGATAACACTACGACTAGATATGTTATCCCATCAGTCAAAACCGACCAGATCCCATCTCCACAACAACCACTTGCTTATAATACACAGCATCCTGGAATGGGTGTTCCACCATCTGCTTCATACATGCAGGTTTATGTGGACCCAAGAAAAGAAAACATCACTCATGCAGATTATGCATCTCTTCCTTCTCTCGTGGGTTTCCTAAACCCGAATCTACTTGGCACTATAGCCTCTGTCTGTGCACCACAGCAGTTTGTAGATAGCTCTGCTCGCCAAAATGCACAACAGGTATTTGCACCAGCACATATGACTCTGTATCCTCCTGCATCGTATGTGGGTATGAGGCCTGCCATGGTCCAGCCTTTGCTAAATAGTGACGTTCCTTATCCATGGTCCAGCTTTTGTCAAGGTCCTTCATTGTATGGTTCTGAAAGCAGTACTTTCTGTGTGGACCAACCCTCATTTTACTAATTGCAGTTCTGATTTCATTTTAACCGTTATTTCTATCATTAGACATATATGTTCTGGTGTTGAAATGGGCTTTCCTCGATCTAGGGCAGAAGAAGCTTTAAGACAAGTTGGGTCAAACAGCGTGGAACTTGCAATGGAATGGTTGTTTTCTCATCCAAAGAAAATCCAGGAAGATGTTGAGCTAGCATATGCACTTGCAATGTCTCTTGGAAATTTTGAATCTGATTCAAAAGAGGATGCACATAATGATACCAACCAGCAGCTTGATGCAGAGAGATCCAGCTCCCTCTTTATGGTGATTTTGTTCCCAGAATGACGGTCAATATCACCAGTGTCAGTGTCATCTCTTTTATTATTGACCAATTGAGGAATAACAAACAGGTTACTCTGCTGTCTGCTCTTCTTCATGTTCTTGCCTTAATACTCAGTGAAGATGCAATGGCATGAAACTCCTGAGTTGAAGTCTCCATCACCTTAGCTAGTGTTGTAATGTGATGCCGAAGAAGAGTATCAGCATTGTAACCCATCTACTCATGAGGTATTTGACATGTTTATGCATCGCATAGTCTTGTAGCCAAAGACACCTTTGTTTATATTGCACTGAAAATCTTAGGTTGGTTCCTGGTCATTTCGTGGATGATAGCTCCTTTTGTCTTTAATCCTTCTTGTTTTGATTGGTTGAAAACTGTTTTTGGCTAGGGTAATTTCATGAACTGGATATGGCATCAAACTGCTCGAAAAAGAGATGGCCAGATGTTGAAAGAGTTCAATTCTTGCTGAGGGAAAGGGGATTGAGAAAACCTCCAGGGAGTAGCTATATATGTCTTCATGATAATAAAATTCTACATGAGTGAAACCTTCCTTGTTTGTAAAATTAACTCATCTCATTTTCTTGCAATGCAGGGCTCTAAATTGAGGTGTTGAATCTTCATTACGTATCATCTTGATTTCATTTTTACAAGTATGATTTTTCACTTTATAGACTGCCTCCTTAAGGTCATCTTAGTGTCATCAACCATTAATGATTCCTGAACATGTGCCAAAAGAATACTCAATTTCAAACATTCTTGTCTATCATGTTTTTTCATTCACCAATGATTATGGTGTCTCATGATATTTAAGACAAAGCTCTTTGTCGTCCGTGTTCCGACCGCATAAATGGCAATCTTGAGATATGCACTGTATGATGACACTCTCAGCCGTCCGTGTCCCAAACTTTACGTGACAATCTTGGAACCGCACATTACATCTGTGTTCCATTTCTCACGTGATGATCTTGGTACCGCCGCTATGAGAGGCTCTCCTCAGTTGTCTGTGTCTCACTCGCCCATGCGACGATCTTGGAACCCACCACTGTAAGAGGGGACTCTTTCTCATCTTGTGTGCCTAGTCATTTGGTGAATGAATGCAATACTTTGGTAGCTAATACACTTGTTGTGTATGTCTCATGTGTGAATTTGAGTTCACAAGTAGTCATATTGTCCTCTAAATCAAGGTTTTGCATAAACAACTTCATCTGCTATTTTCATTGTACCAAGACTCTTTCTCCTTTTTTTTTATTATTTTAGTATCAAACTTGCTTTCTTCACCATCTTGTGGATGAACGATATCATAATAAGTAAATACTCCAAAGTAGACAACTGTCTAGTATGTATCAGACCTTGTCACAAAATTAGATGGTATGAGACAAATTGTTTTGGAAAATAGCACTCGAGTACCTTTACTTCGATAATATGGATAATGATTGATGGTTTCATTCAAAGTATGAATCCTATACCAGCCTCCTTGAGACTTTGTAACATATCATTGCCCACTTGCTTTGTATAAATCAGCACCTATGCTTGTCACAGCTCATAGTGCATGCAATACTTTTTTTTTTTGTACTCAAGTTTGTATGTCGTTTCCTATGCTCCTTTGAACTTGCTTGGGCCATCATTGCAATATCTTGAAGGAACACTTCGACTTTGTTTGAAGACAAGCATTATTTTTATGCATGTACTTTTAATTGACTAATTGTAGTATCATTATATAAGAGCGATGTAGCATCATGAGCAAGCTGGTGTCACATACGTGTACATGTTTTGAGCATATTGCACAAATGAACTTCATGCATGTTGCATAAGTGAGGATCACGTACAAACAAACATTTTGCACTTCAAGCATCACAAATGTGCATTGCACATTATTGATTTGTGATAGGCATCACTCGTGTCTTTCTTTGCTGTAATCTTCTTGGTCATGCAATATTGTCTCCCTTCTTCCTTTCAATATGAGTTGTAACGAATGTGAAACTGACCATGAAAAAATCAACTCATCACTCTATATCCATTTATATTCTTGATACTCATTTTCGCCTTGGTGATATATCTAGTCATCATGCGCTTTGGAGTAGTAGCTCTCATATGATTGCAACACATGAAAAGACGTAGTAGTAGTAGGATCACTTCAATCCCTTTGACACTTGTAGAGTTATTATAGGCATCACAAAGAGCATGTCTAGATAACAAGGATTGTCATTGAAACACAACACTTAGTTTTAAAACATGTTTTTTTTTTGTGATCATACGCGCTTAGGAGCAAAGCTTCAACCAAGCAGCAATATTATCTAATATAAAAGATGAGTGGAATTATCATGTGCATTGAAGTAGCACTGCTACTTCTCGCAATGATGTTTAGACAATCCATTTAAGGAAAATGAACATTCACGCTTATGCAGCGATAGTAGCATTCATTATCAATCGCGCTCATGCAGCGAGTAGCATTTGTTATCAATCGCGCTCATGCAGCGATAGTACATTTGTTATCAATCGCGCTCATGCTGCGATAGCATTTGTTATCGATAAATTTTTATTAGTCAAGGGGGTATTTCCCACTACTCAACTATATAGTACTTGTGTAGAATACCATATGCCAAGGATTACTTGGCTCAATAGGGGTTGTCAAGGGGATTATCTCCACTACTTGACAACTAGAAATACCAAGAAGAAAGCGGTGATGAGCTATCAACATCGTGCGCCTGGGAGCTAAGCTCTGACCTGTCAGCAACGATGTCTAAATCAAATGTTATATTTGTTATTGTTTTTCTTTCATTACTAAAGGGTAATCTTACTCAATTTGATGTCGATCCCCTTTTTTTTTTAACTAGCTTTGTGCGCTAAGAAGATTAGTTTCTTACTTTGCAGCGACAATAGCGATGAAAGGAAATAAGTGATCATGCCATCATATTTTCACGAACAATACTCACTGATTGAGTAATACAGTTCATTCATTAGGTAAAAGCATCTAATGCTTTGTTTACACAGAAACAAAAGGAAATGAGTGAGATATGATAATAACACTCTTTGTCATAAACAGCTCTTTCTTCAATTCATGCTGCTTTACATTTCCATCCTATCATAAGCCTTCTTGTGTTTCTTTACACCTCCACGACAACCACGCTTCTTTCTCTTTTTAAATTCTTGAGTCTTAATTTCTTCTCTGTGGGTAGTGATTCCGCATTGGATTCCACTAAAGTCATATCTGCTTCATTTTCTTGTTCATGTTCATAGAAAAAGGTAGCTTCAGCAAAGTGGAGTTCATTACGATTGAATGGATTCTTTGTCGCATGGATTAGGATATCACTTCCACTCCAATGACCTTTCATGCACTGATGTTGTGTTGAGGGTATCATGTTGTACTCGTGCAGCCATGTCCTTCCTATGAGAAGGTGATAGGACACCGGTGCATCAATTACATGAAATGTAGCAAGGCATGAATGGGCCCAACTTTAAAACTTGCTTTGACATAACCCATTGTCATTGTAGAAGATTCGATAAAACTATTCACTGCGATGGGATGCTTCATCAAGTATCGGATATCTATTCTTGCAGCTTTGAAAGTAGACATGGGCATGATATTGAGTGAGGATCCATTATCGATAAATGTCCTCTTGATGGGGTAACCATTGAGTATACTCTCTACATACAAAGGACGATTGTGATTGAAGTTCTTCAAGTGTGCATCAGTTCTAGTAAATGTAATTGCATAATCCCTTGTAGAGACCACTCCTTTCTTAGGTTGAACTATGTCGCATCCACTATAATGACCTTGCGCAATTTGGTTAAGTACAGTCGTTGCTGCAAATCGTGCATGATCATCAAATCCAAGGAGATCAAAGAAATTCTTAAAATTTGAAGTCTTTAGTAAAGTAAAGATGACATTATCATCCCCATGAGTTTCAATTTTGAGTGTATTGTCATTTTCTTCATGTCCCCAACTAGCTGTGTGTCTGTTGACTCCATTATAGTAGGATCATGGGTAATGGCATTCACAGCACCACGTTGATTGCCATGAGCTGGAAGTGGGTTATTCCTGACATCATTATTCTCGATGATAAGTTCACCATTCTCAACTCTTTCATTAAAGATCCTCTTCAAAGTAAAACAATCCTTAGTAGGATGCCCCACAATCCTGTGAAATCTACAAAATTTAGGATTATTTTTTTCTTCCTGAGTTGGCAAACGTTCTACTCTTGGGAGTTTGAGATTTCCATCTCTTAACCACTGATCTAGCACAGCGTACACCTTTCCCATTGAGCAAGGATATGTTGTGCTTCTTTTGCCCTCTCACCCTTGGGCTTCTCAACTCTTGGTTTCTTCCCTTCTTTGAAATCTTCACTTTGAGCCAAATTCACCGATGGTTCTCTCTTGTTAAACTTCATATTTCCTCCTCTCTGTCGTGCGACAGAATTGTTAGTCCTTCGTGCATTCTCAACCAGAGTGGAGAATGAAGCTAAAGAAAGATTTTCTGATGCATACTCAGTAAACATGCCTTGGATACAAATTTTCAAGCTCTCTTTCATCACATATGTCTTGGATGTCTAGTGAACGCTCCCTGAAGCGCTCAATATAATCCATCAAGTCTTCCTTGGGCTTTTGACGGATTCGTCCCATATCAGTCAAGGTCACTCGTTCTTGTGTGGAGAAAATTTCTCTAGGAACATTTTGCACATGGTTGCCCATGAATCTACAGATCCAGGGGGAAGATTCACGTACCAAGTGTACGCTTTCTCTGTGAGGGACTTAGAAAATTCTTTCAACTTTAAATCATCATCAAATCCATAAACCTCTAGTGTTTCAATGAACTTCAACAAATGTTCCTTGGCACTTCCCTTTTTACCATTGAATAGCATGAATTTGGGACTCACATAGTCCTGAGGATATGGCTTAGCAGCAATACGTTGATTGTATGGGAGCTTGAGATCCAATACTCCCACTCTGACTTAGCTTGTATTTCCCTCAGGTACATGTCCAGATCTTCCTTCGTGACGAAAGTACCTTTAGGAGTTGAAGTAGTAACTTCAACTGGTGTAGCTGGAGTAGCCGTTTAGAGTAAAGTTGTGTTGGGTTGAATAGTGGGTCCACCAATGACAATTGGTGGTGTAGCTTGTGAGGATGAAGATCCTCCAAGTTGAGCATGTGATGCAGGCTGGGAAGTTGATGGTGTTCCAAGCTGAATTCCAGTGTTCATTACCTGAGGTGCAAGCGGTTGCGTGATTGCAGTCTCTAATGGAGGGATTTGCTCTCCAACTCTGGTAGGATCTTGTTCAGGAATAGAAGTAGGATAGCAGGTGAAGCAACTTGAGGTGCCTGAGAAGCGCGTTGTTGCGCAACAACAACAGGGGTCGATGAAGTCGCATCTTGTTGCGTGGCAGCAATAGCAGCTATTCCAGGCAGGTACTGAGCAAATATTGTCATGAATTGTTGGAATTGTTTTGTAGACTCTTGCATTGATTGATTAACTTGTTTGGTATTTTCTTGCACAGCACGCAAGATCGTAGCATTGTCAACTTGAGCACCAGCAGGTTGGTGTACATCCTCAAGTGCTGGCATGTCATGTTCAGCGGCCTCGAGATTAACATTAGTTTCTTGAGTTGTACTCTCAGTAGGATCGGTAGTTCTCTTTCTCGGAGGTGCCATCACACAAGTGTTGATTTCCCTGTCCTCAGTGGAGTCGCCAAAAATGTGTGGGTATGAATCCGGATGCAAAGACCACGTGCCTGTTGCGTGACTATCGCGCTACGCGTGACCTAGGGAAACAACACGTGATAGAATGATCAAGAGAGTATCGTGTAGGGAGGAGGAGTAGGCAATCTCAATAGGCTCTAACACACGTGTGACAGGCGAGGGAGCTACTGAGCATCAACCTCACTAAGTACCACAAATATCGTGTGCGTTCTTGAGTGAGTCGAGAGTAATTGATTCACTAAGATGGAAATCCGACAGCACACGACGTGTTTGTCCAAAATTTCACCATCTCCAAATGAGGTAAGGACTAAGGTATTTATAGAGAATCTAGCTGTCGATGTCGTCCGTCAGATGAGACAGACAACCAACGGCCAGGATAAGTCCCTCTCATTATGGATATGGATGTGGGCTCACTTATGGACCCAGGCCCATTGAGGCCTTCATTGTAATGTGTGTGAGCCAAGTTGAGAAAGGTTAGAATTGGGCAGGCCAATTCTAACGGGCCCTACTCCAAGCCTACCATGCCAATTCTCCCATGATCATCCCAATTGAATTGGGCCTAACTCTTTAAGCCCTGTCACATTAGCCCAAAGAGTTAAATCCAAATAAAGATTTAGGCTCAAGGCCTTTGTAATCAAATTTGTACATCTATAATGACATATGTTCAACAAATTTCTACCTTGATTTGAATTCGCACAACGCATAACATGTTTTCATGCATTTAAGAATCTTTCATGACGTAGCTTGTCAATACCGGCCGATACACATTGACTCGGCAAGATATACATGCCCTCATAGTCCAACCGTTGCCTAATCAGCCTATCGGAGGACCAAGAAAATTTTCAACAACTTTGTTTTAAATTCAAAATATTGGCCCATTAGCAACCTAACAGTAAGGCTCATCCAATATGACTCGTTCAAAGCATTACATATCTATTTATAGCTATTGGTATCTCAAATACTCTGGCCATGCAGGATCAATGCCTAGTTGACATCTCTTAGCCTTTAATCCCTTCTTCAAGATCTTACCCAGAATCTGCCTTTTAAGCCTGTCCCTTATAAACTACAACATCTTCCGCACTTCACTTTACAGATTCTCTCTAAAATATCGAATATAGGAGGTGAATGGCCTCATTTATGAAGCGAAACTAACTATGCATAGTTATTAAAATTACGATTTTATCTATATAATTTTATAAGTTTATAATTTAAAAATAAATTTTGGGTTAACTAGTGTGTGATATCTTTTTTTTTTATAGGATCTTACGATTCCAACCGAGTTTATCGATTCTATATATTTAAGTGAAATAGACTGATATATAAAAAATATAACCGTGTTTTTATAAGCTCATCATCTATTAGGAGGATATTTCTTTTCTATCATATTTCAAGTTTATTTTCACACACTTTCTCTATCTCTCATTCCTTCCCTTCCCCCAACTCTCTATTTTACATTTATAGAATTTATTTAAGTTGAGTTATAACTGTAAAATTTAATAAAAAAAAATATGTTTATTTCATTTATATAATAAAAAATTTAAGACAAGTTGAAAATTTTGATCCTTTTTCAAGTCATAAGATCTTTTAAACAAGATAACAAAATAGAAGTGATCTATAACTTTACTTGCTCTTATATATATATATATATATATATATATATTATGGATTAACAAATTTTATATAAAAGAGAACTTTTTTTTTTTTACATCTGTTGTGCATTTTAAATTTGTTACGACTTCTATAAACATATTATAATTTTTTAAGTTATTTTATGTAGCTCATAGAAACTTACATTTTCATATTTCATTCTACAAACCCTTTGAAGAATTGATATAGACCTAGATAATATTTTAAAGAATGGTTAATCATTCTCTTTCTCCACCTTTTCTGCAACCTTATCTAGATAGGATCAAGAAGTTAAAGACCAACCATTTTTACAGCTAGGCACCCTAATTCTAACAGCAAATCGAATTGTTTTTTGTATGGAGTGTCGAACTTGATAAGGAAAGGACTTATGGGACATACCATTTGATCATTGCTTCCATGTTATGTCGCTGACAAGTAGGTATAGAAATATGATATTCATTCATAAGGGAAGTGTCAAATTTCAAATAAATGCAAAACATCAATTGACAGAAGTAAGCTGTGTTAGCATATTATTTTTCTTAATAGCTTATTAAATTATTGCCAAGAAGAAGGATTAACACTTTGATGGTGGAAAAAAAAAAACTATATTATTTCATAAACTAACCCATCAGTGGGAGTATTTTATTTTATAATTAAAACAATATATGACTTATATTTTAAACTTTTTTATTAGGTCCAATTTCATCCTGAGTGAACCTTTCAAGCCTAGCCTAATGACAAATGGTTTATCAAACTTTTTCTATTAATTGTTTGCTCTAAGCTCATCCTATACTTTACACATAAGGTAAATCCATATGAAGCCACTTTTCATTAGCTTGTATATCTATAGCCAATCTTTTATGAGAGGCATGAGAAAAGTAATCCAAAAACTATAAATCCCAATCATTAGATATCCTTTCACCATCAAATGTTTGTAATTTTTCACCAACCTCTAATTGAGCATCTACCGCATTAATGATAGTTTTACCTTCATCATGCTATGTCTAAACTTGATTTGATTCTCAAGACACTCCACCCTCATGTGGCCCTTCATTTTGGCATTGATAATAGATAGTGCCTTAACTTCTAGCTCCCTCTCTTGAACTACTGCTATTACTTAATTGTTGATCGGTAGCGATTATACTATTTGCTAGTTCTTACTTGATAAATTTACTTTTTACATCTTCCATCTACTTCATGTGCTTACCAATTATAGCAATTATACCATTTGCTAGTCGTTACTCGATAAATTTACTTATTAAGTCTTCCATCAACTTGATGCCGTCTTAGTGAATCGATGAGATAGAAATGTTAGCAAGATCATTACTGTCGATTCTGGATATTTTATTTCTAGTTTGATTTCTTTTAATTCAATTTGTATAAAATTTTAATACATTTGATAGATACCCTCTATTAGAAATTAAAAGAAATTTAGTTTTCAAAAATTTTAGGAGCTGCCACCAACCGAGGTAGGAAAAAACTGAATTATGATCAATAGATAGATTGATCCTAATTTAACTACTGATTTATGAAGTTTTGATTTAAAAAAAAAAAAAGACCAAAGTTTCAATGAGTGCGAAGGCTATCCTATTAAAACCTTATGATTACTACTTTTAAATTCTTTAATTAAAGTTGATGCTTTTAATGCCCTTAAATTTGTTGAAATTAGAATTATTTTCAAAATTATAATTTTACAACTAGCTAAAATGGTATTTACAAGATAATATTTAAATTAATCACATCTATATTTACAAGTTAGTAGTGTTAATGGAATAATTGCCAATTAAATAAATATTTTTAGAAAATATTTTTTTGTTTTTTAAGTTGTCTCATAGGTGCCTACATACCTACTAATCGGGATCATACAATGTATATTTCTTTTTAAAAAAAAAAATTAGTGGGTTGATCAATTTTAATTTCAAAACTCTATCACTTTAAGTTTGTTAAATTATTAAGATTCTTGACAAAGGTTTATTTTTGGTGATATCAATCTTATAGAGCTAGCAATTTCATTTTTATTTTAGAAAAATAGGATTTTGTAGGTGTTCAAAAACAATTTTTTTTATTACTTTTCATATACACATTATGTTTCTTACTATATATATTTTACTTTTTTTTTATTTTTACACAATACATAAAGATACTACTTTTATTTAACTAACTTGTATTTACTTTCCTACATACACACATATATATATATTCTTTTTATTTTTATTTTCTTTATTTATTTTATCGTTTCTTCTTTTTATTATTATTTATTTAATTAATGAAACAAAATAAGAAAAGACGAAAGAATCAACCTACTTAGACACGTGGGTCGGAGCTTTAGCAAAGCATGGGCCCGAGTTAGGTCGGATCAACTCGTCTGACCCGAACTGTTGTAGGCGGCTAGTGGAGCTTGTTTTGGCAGTTCTGGAGGTTAGCAATGGTGGCAACTTGATTGAACAGGCCAATCTTGAGTTGCTAGAGACCGATGTTTCTGGCTTGCTCCAAAAGCAGTTGTGGGGCGGACGTTTCGTCGATCCACAGGTGGCAGTTGGCGATTGAGGGTTGCTGCTGCTGACTGTAGTAATGTCGAGGCTTTCCAAAATCACAAATTTAAAGCTTCTAAGCCCTAGAGACTCCTTATAACTTCTAATTACTTCGACAATGCCTATAAAGCCCTAATTTCGAAAAATCCTTTTTTTGATACCCTAGCTTCTAAAACAAGCTAAGACTCCAACTTTTTAAGTCAGATTTTGCAACACGGAAGATTGTATTCAAGTTAAAGTAAACAATCCGAATACAGATTGGGCTCGGATACAAGTTTAATTACTTGAATGCAAGTAAACAATACCCGAATACAAGTATTGGGAGCAAAAAGTTGTTTTTGTATTTTTCATATCTTTTTTTGGTTGCACATAATGACATATATAACATGTGTAATAGATGCTCCCTAATAGAAAATAACAGAATAATTGAGTAGTATATGCAACAAATTACCACGTCAAATTGGTTGTAACAAACTAAATATGCAGAATATTATTACTAAATTCTATACTAATTTTCAGACACAATTTAATAAATAACTAGGACTGGCCCAATCTAAATATTAACTATTTAATCACTCATTCGGCCCATTAACCTCCAAAGCCTTTCCCAGCCTCATTCATCATAAATTTGGAAATCCCTTCACTTCCTCTCAAACCTAACACTTCACTTACTTTCATACACAACAACTCTTTTTCAGCTTCAAAACAATCAAACCATAATTTCTTTTTGCTTACACCCATAATCTTCTCCAACTGATTCAACCCCGTAGCATTCCCCCCTCCTTAAAACACCTTGTCCATAAAGGGCTTTGAGGGAATCGAAGTCCCACTTCGCTGGCAAACTCCTAAGTAGCTTCCAAAGGAGACAAATGCTTCCGAGAGATAACTAACATCATATCAACTCTATTTTGTCTTTTCACAATTTTCTAATCTAAAATTGCCTTTGGCTCTAACCCTTGTTCTTCATGTATTATAGGTAAAGGGGAGATTCGATCTGGTAGTGGACCATGATAGGATTTCAACTGGGATACATGGAAAGTTGAATGCATAGTAGAATCGGGTGGAAGATCAAGTCAGTAAGCCACTTTTCCTACTCGATCTAACACTTTATAGGGTCCATAGTATTTTGTGCTAACCTTTGCAGTCTAGTACACTTGAGCAACCCTTGCATGTATGGTTGCAGTTTCAATACCCAATCCCTAATTTGAAACTCCAGATCACTTCTTTTTCTATCACACACCTATTTCATTCATTGATGAGCACGCTTGAGATGAAATTTAAGCATATGAAGCATGTCTTCTCTGGTAGTTAGCATAGTATCGACCATTTCATTTTGTAAATCCCCTGGCACATAGTAGATATAGTGGAGGTGGATATCCATAAAGAATTTGGAAATGAGTATATTTAGAACTGGTATGGTAGTTGGTGTTGTACCACCACTCAACTAATAGTAGAAAATAACTCCATCTCTTAGGATATTCCCCAGTCATACATCTAAGATACGTCTCTAAACACTTGTTAACCACTTCCGATTGATCGTCCGTCTGTGGATGGTAAGAAGTCGATAGATTAAGGGATATTCCTTGCAAACTAAGGAATTCCTTCCAGAAAGTGCTTACAAAGATGGGATCCCTATCACGAGTGATAGTTTCGGGCATCCCATGTAGCATGTAAATCTACACCAAGTATAATTTTGCCACCTGAATTGCTGTATAATGGTAAGCTAATGCTTAAAAATGAGCATATTTACTCAACCTATCCACAACTACAAATATCACCTCCTTCCCATTGGATTTAAGCAATCCTTCTATGAAATCCATTACGATATCCTGTCAGCATTCATTAGGAATAGTTAGAGGTTGTAATAACTCCAGCATAGCCACATTCTCAAATTTGTATTTCTAACAGATATCATGAATTGTTATACTAGATTTCTAGTTTAGGCCAATAAAACATAGAAGAAATCTGCTTGTAAGTAGCGTATGCTTCGAAATGACCTCCCAGCACTCCTCTATGATATAGTTGTAACAACTGTTGCCTTAGTTCATCAAAAGGCCCACTACTACCTTTCCCTTTTTCTACAATATACCTTGGTCATAATTGAAGTGTTTGACCTGTTTTCCCTCCTTGAATTGCTTAATAATTTGACCATACCCCTGCGGTAAGTTCCAACTATCCTTAATAGCATCCAAAAACTCAGGTACTACTGCTTGAATAGAAAGGTGATTAAGATACATGGCATCTCGCCTAGATAAGGCATCAACTACAGTATTGACGATTCCATTCTTGTACTTAGTGGAATAGTCCAATCTGACAACTTAGTGAGCCACTTCTATTGGCTAGAAGTCACTAAATGCTGCTCAAGAAAATATTTAAGACTTTAATGATCAATCTTAATCACAAAAGGGCTTCCAACCAATAGTGTCTCCACTTATCAACCGCACAGACAAGTGCCAAAAGTTCTTTCTCATACATTGACATCCCCTTATGCTTAGGTGCAATGGCCTTACTGATATATGCGATTGGGTGATGTTCTTGCATGAGTACTTCCCCAATTCCATCATGACTAGCATTTGTTTCCACAATGAATCTCTTGGTGTAATCTGGCAAACTTAGAACAGAGACTTTGATTAATGCTTATTTTAACTTGGCAAAGGCTTCTTGAGCCTCTATAGGCCATTTAAACTTATCTTTATGAAGTAAATTAGTGATAGGTCTAGCCGTAATTCAAAATCCATGTATAAACCTCCTATAGTATCTCGTTAAACCCAGGAATCCACGCAATTGTCTAATAGTGGTAAGAGCTGGCCATTTCACAATTGCTTCTATTTTCTAAGGATCTATTGCCACTCCATGCTTGATGATGATATGTCCAAAGTAATCAATTTATTGAACCCCAAATACATACTTAATTCGCTTAAGATACAACCTTTCTTTCCTTAGCACAGTTACCACAGTCCTCAAATGAACCATATGTTGCTCCAAATCAAGACTATACACCAATATATCATCAAAAAAACCAATACAAATTGCCTCTAATAAGGTTGAAAAAGATCATTCATAAGGCCTTGAAATGTGGATGGTGCATTGGTCAACCGAAAGGGCATGACTAAAAATTCATAATGCCCATCATGTGTGCAAAATGTTGTTTTATATATATTGTTCAGATGCATTAAAATCTAATGATAACCCGAACGTAAATCCAATTTGCTAAAATAACATGCCCCATGCAATTCTTCAAACAAATCTTCAATTATAGGAATAGGATATCTATCCTTCACTGTTTGTTGGTTTAGGTTCCTATAATCGACACACATCCTCCAAGTGTTATCTTTTTTTTTTTTTCTTTTTTTGTTAACTAGCAACACTGGAGATGCAAAAGGACTAGTGTTGGGGCATATTACCCCACTTAACAGCATTTCTTTCACCATATCTTCTAGCATAGTCTTTTGAATGGTAGAGTAACGATATGGTCTTAAATTGATTGGGGTAGAATTGTCTTGTAAGTGAATTCTATGGTTACAAAATCTGTTTAGAAGCAAGAATGAGGTTCCTCAAATAGTTCATTAAATTCTTCTAATAGTTCCCTAATGTGTGGATGCACACACCACTACCATATCATCATTAACTACCATTGAATTAATCACAACCTAACATTGTAATTCAAGAGTAGAATGAGGTATAGACAACATCAAAAATAGTTCAGTATCAATAATAGGAGAAATTACCTCATTCAGTCCGATTTGTGTGCAAATTGACCCCTTCTATTGGAACTCCATCCTCAGTAACTTGAAATTCCACTGTACTATACCTAATGACACAAGCTATGGCATCCTAGGATGAGGTCATAGGTTGTCATAGGCAGGGCATAAAGATCAGAATGAAATTCTGCTTCCTTCATTTCCTAATAAAATTGTTGAACCATATAATGACTGTAAATTTCAACTCCATTAGCCAAATTAACAGTAATGGGTTCAACTGGGGTCATGTTACAATTCAAACTCTTAGCCAACTCTTCATCTATAAAATTATATGAGCTCCCTATATCAATAAGGATATTCAACTTCTTTCTTTTAAAAAATCCCATTACACACATACTGTGTTCTACATTATGGATACTATTACCTAAAGCACATAATGTAAGTGAGGCTAAATCACTCTCCAACCTTTCAACATCACTCTCCATCAATACATCCTCCACTTCTCCACCTTGACTGTCTACAACTAGAACATTCAACCTCCTATTCTTACAACTATGACCAGGCCCAAAGGGCTCATCGCACAAAAGCATTGCTTCTTGTGTTTTTTTTTTTTCCTCTAGCTCCTCAAGTGTCATTCTATGAGTGTTCCTTGAGTTGTTTATGGGTGAGTTTGGTTGCTTGGGTTGGTTGTTTAGTGGTGAGTTGTTAGATGTGATGGTAAATTTAGTGTTTGGGTTATATGTAGTGGTGGAATATTTAGGTGAGTAACTGGTGGGAGGAGTTGAGTATGTGGAGGTTTTGGTAGGTTTAGAAGGCCATTTGGTTGAGGTTAAGGTAGCTTCTTGAAGTTTGGCTAGTGTAATAACTTGGTTTAGTGTATTGGGTTGAAACATGCGTATAGGGTATTGAATTTCATGTTTAAGACCAGTGAGGATACAGTTTACAAGTTGTGATTCGGTGAGTTGGTTTTGAGCTGAGAGGTGCATTAATTGGTCTAAGAAATCCTGTAAGGCATCCACTTGCTGAAGTTCCTTGAGCTCCCCCATTGGATCTTCATAGATCTGCTCATTAAAACAAGCCATTAAAGCCTTAGTTAATTCTTCCCCTGTAATAGGAGTTGTTTTAGGCCTTATTTTGGAATAAGAAGAGTACCACTCATAAGGCTTCCTTTCCAAATGCATGATAGCCACTCTAACCTTAAGAGGTTCTAGCGTCTCATCTAGCAAGAAAAATTGTTCTGCCTTTGATTTCCACATTGATAACCCTTCACCATTAAAAACTGGAAAATCGATCTTACTGTTGCGTAGTGGAAATTGATATCCACTGAGTGCACTGCCTCCCGATAACATGTTACCAGCATCCTTATCTACCACATTCGAACCCCCATTGCCTCTATATGAACTCATAGGAGTACTAGTGATTGGGGCTTTATGCTTCAGCTGTTTCTTAAATCTTCTATGGATTGTGATTGTTGTTCTAACACTATTTCTTGTTTTTGCAGGGTGTCAGAAGACATCTTAACCCAGCTATCTTGTTTGTCCATTTGTTCCTTCATCAACGTTTGAAGGATCTCCTCCATTCGCTTAAATTCCCAAATTCCTTTGGCCATCACTCCTACAGAAGAGCTCTGATACCAATTGCAACATGGAAGAGTGTATTCAAATTAAAGTAAATAACCGAATACATATTGAGCTCGAATACAAGCTTAATTACTTGAATGCAAGTAAACAATACCCGAATACAAGTATTGGGAGCAAAAAGTTGTTTTTGTATTTTTCATATCTTTTTTTGGTTGCACAGAATGACATATATAACATGTGTAATAGATGCTCCTTGATAGAAAATAGCAGAATAATTGAGTGGCATGTGCAACAAATTGCTACGTCAAATAGGTTGTAACAAACTAGATATGCAAAATATTCTTACTAAATTCTATAATTTTCAAACACAATTTAACAAATGACCAGGACTGGCCCAATCTAAATATTAACAATTTAATCACTCATCCGGCCCATTAACCTCTAAAGCCTTTTCACTCGATTCATCTTCCTCTACCAGCCCAACCTCATTCGTCCTAAATTCAGACATCCCTTCACTTCCTCTCAAACCTAACACTTCACTTACTTTCACACACGACAACTCTTTTTCCGCTTCAGAATAATCAACCCTAATTTCTTTTTGCTTACACCCATCATCTTTTCCAACCGATTCAACCCCGTAGCAAATTTTTGTTTGATTGCTTCATGGTGATGGCTTGTTCGAGCTTTAATTTGATAAATAGGAGCTCGAACAAGTTTGAAAACATATTAAACTCAAAATGATAAAATTAGGATTTCATTCTTAATTTTAATTAAATGTTGATTTTCATGTTTTTTAGGTAACTTTAATAAAATATTTGAGCTTCTTTGATTGAATGATGCTTCATAGAAGCTTCAATTTACACGAAACTTGTCAAAATCACCACTGATGGTGATTGAGTTTCCTTTGCCTTCGACATTTTTTCCTAAATTCCATGACCCATTTTGACCCACATAGGCTATGAATCGAGATAAACAAAATTGGTCTCAATTCGTAGGACTCCATGTGTACCTCACAATTTCACCATTAAATTGCTGAAATTATAAAGTAAAATTAGTCTAATAAGGCCACAGAGATGGCTAACCAAACATGTTATACGTGCGAGAATGGGGGCTTTCCTAAGGTTGAAGATGATAGCTATTGTCATGTATGACATGAGCGTGTCAAATCAAAGTGTGCCACATGACACATTCTAGTTAAATAAAAACAAAAGACAAACATGCATTTGATAACTCCTAACCTTTTCAATGCAATGTGTTTCTCATCACTAGATCATTGGCCTATTTCTCATTTTAGCTTATACACAAAATATATTTATGGGTTAATACTTGCAACCATTTAAATAGGACAACCCATTGTGGGCTATTTGATTGGCTCCATGACTTCTTTATAATTAAAATTTGTATTATACTAAGCTCAAATTACTTTTTATATAATACAATTTTATACTTTATATATATTATTTTATTATTATTATTTAAAAATAATTTTATTTTTTATTATTATTTTTTTTGCCTTGACATTTTTTCCTAAATTCCATGACTCATTTTGACCTACATAGACCATAAATCGAGATAAAAATTGAAATCAATTCGTAGTAGTCCATGTGTAATTCATAATTTCACCATTAAATTGGTGAAATTACGAAGTAAAATTAGTCAGAAAAAGGCCACAAAAATGGCTAATTGAACATGTAATACATGCGAGAATGGGGCTCTCCTAAGATTGAAGATGATAGCTAATGCCATGTATGACATGAGCATGTCAAATCGGAGTGTGCCACACGACACATTCCAGTTAAAAAACATAAGGCAAACATGCCTTTGATAACCCTAACCTTTTTAATGCGATTAGCTTATATACAAAATATATTTAAGGCTTAATACTTGGGCCCAATTAAATAGGCTAGCCCATTATGAGCTATTTGATTGGCTCCATAGCTTCATTATAGCTAAAATTTGTATTATACTAAGCCCAAATTACTTTTATTTAATACACTTTTATACTTTATATATATTATTTTATTTATTATTATTTAAAAAGAATTTTATTTTATTTTATTATTTATTTTTTTCTAAATTGTAATTTGTGGGTAATGCTCATTCTCATTATAAATTAAGGCCTTAATGGGCAAAAATGAGATATCTTCAACAGCTTAATCTTTAATTTCAATCTTAACATTAATATGTTTCAAATCATTAATTTAAGATATGAAATCTGAAACATGCCTTCTTACAAAATATATATCACTCAATTGAAATGAATATAATCTCTACCGTATCACAAACTTGTTTACAAGAGGCATAATTAGATAAAACTCTTCCGATTTCTAAAATATCCAGTCGTCATCTCTACTAGTACCTCAAACCAATAGTATTTATTAGATTTAGTTGGACTTTTCTAGGTCTTCTCATCAAAGTCTATCTACTCATATCATTTGTCGAGTTGAGTTGATGATCCGCCCACCATGTAAATATAATTGCCACAGCCCAAATGGATAACAGGATATAGAATTATCTGATATGTAACAGATAAATTGAGGAAAAACATATATTAAACTCAGATGGAAAACCATTAGAGAAAATGGGTACAAAATTATAGGTAAAACTAAATCAATGCACCAAAGTAAAATTGATTTGGTGATTCTCTTACTATCATAGAGCATTATTTATTCGAATAAGATCTCTAGGATTTTTCAGCATTGTCTATCACTGTACGCATTATACACGATAGCATAAATTAATAATTACAAGAAGTTAAACCCTGATACAATTAATTGAAAACAACTTAGGTATAAGAATACCAAAAATATGAAACTGTCAGAGAAATAACAACAGTGGTTTATCCTGAGTCCTGTTTTTCTTTCTTTCTTTCACAAAAACACACACACCACACACACACACACATATATATATATATATATATATATTATTATTATAGCTACACTGGTATAATGGACTTCTATCGAAATTTGAGTTACAAATTTTACCCCTAGATGAATGGGAAAATAAATCAATCTTATTTTAATGGAAATTGTTTTCAAAATTATAGATAAATCAAAAACTTGTATGAATTCTTTAATAAAATATATAATTTCATTTTAAATTTTTCTTTCCCAATAATTTATTGAAACTCAAGGAAAAGGCACAAACTTTTGCTTGCATTTATTAGATAATATTGAAAGGAGTTGACTTAGTATTGACTGATTTCATCTGATCTTTGAAGCCAGATGAAAAGAGATAATTATGTCTAGATTCCTGAATGAAAGAACTTCTGTTTTAGTGTTGGGCTGTGAGCAGGCAATAAACGTCATTTTCTACATCAAACTATAAAAAGAAAACAAGAATAATGCATGCTTTATACCAGCAAAAAAAGTACGCATTGCACACCATAAAAAGGATAGAACTTAATAGGCACTATGAAGTAGTCAGTAGACATAAGAAACCGACTGAGTAATAGAAACAAGTAAGAAAATCCAAATTTGGGGTTTGTGTTTTATTCACTTTGGAATACTTGGGGTGTGTAGGTGTCCAGTGTCCAAGCCTCTCGCTTGTAATCGCCGTATATTGTACCCATATCCGAACTCCTCTGATGGTTGCAAGTCACGCCTTATCCTCTCTTTGCGCTCAAACTGCCACATTTGTCGCTACTTTTTGGGTCAAACCATGACTGCTAGGGTTATATTCTAGCGTAAAAACATGTTTTACTTTATCTTTTGGTTACTTTCGATTGGAGTGCTAAGCGACATCGAGATTTGGAGTTATCAAAGCACTGGAAAAACCTTGCATATACTTAGGAGTTCAGTGCTATAGAACAGTTTGTATGTCATCCTGTTCCTTTTCGAACCATTATTTAAAATTACAACTTACATGTTCAATTGAATTAAATTCGGTCAGCATCAATCAACTTTAAGAAAAAGAAAAATGTATATTGATCATAAACAAATGGACCAGTGCCTTTATGGAACTTGAATATATCTGACTGTCCTAATCCAGGTGGGACGTAATTAAGCAATAGTTGACATAATTTATCGGTATCATCTCATATATTGTCAAAGTTTTGCTTAATAATGCAGTGAGTTAATTAGGATTTGATATTACGATCTGTTGATTCTCAGAATACTTGAAAAGCAATATTTAATTATCTATTGATTCTACAAATATCTAGATAATTATCATTCAAAATTGAAATAACAATGTAAAATTCGAATTTTTGGAAGAGAAACAAGACAATGATAGCTGATATTCTCATTACCCTAGGGCATACATTTATAAACAAGCCTAGAAACTATTAAAAAGGAAAAAGAATAAAAAAAATCCTATTAAACAACGTTACATGATATTTAAAAAGGGAAAAAACAAAAAAAAACATAATATCAAAAGACATTAAATAATATTCAAAAAGAAAAAGACCAAAAAAGAAATTCTATTAACATGACTAAAAGAGAAATATCCAATTAAAAGTTAGTGAAAGATATTGAAAGAATATTAGTTGCATTATTATTGACCACTGCACCATTCTCCTTAGGTTAGACAAAATTTGCCATCGAATTTTCATCATGCCATTTAAGAATCGCTTGAAACTCACCATATAAATATGCCATGTACGGTCCTTCTTAGGCGTTAGAAGGATTAAAATTGCATAAGAACTCGGACTCTCTCAAATGAAAACTTTAGACAATAACTCCTCCACTTGCCTCTTTAACACCTCCATAACTGGAGCTACTACCTCAAGTATAACAATCTCCCTATCAAAAATTGATGTAGGACATATAATTATGGTTGTCAAACTCACGAGTCTATTCGTACGTTTGTACGAGTTTATGAGTTGATGATAAGATTTCGATTTAACTTGCATACAAAATCATTTTTTGAGTAAACTCGCAAATAGAATCATAGAATAGTAAGTAGAATCGGTAGAATCGCTGGTAGAATCGTAAAGTTGTAATTTTACACTTTTTTTTTCTATTTGAACTTTAAAAATGCAATGAATTTAATATATTTAAATTTAGGGTTTTTGGGATTGGTTTTTTATATTTATCTTAATCTAACTTAATTTTAGTTTTTTTAATAATTTTTTCCTTTTGTGTCCTTTTTTCTTTTGTATTTTTAGAGAGTTATTTTCTTTTAGGTTATATACTCTGATATATTTTGAATAATTTGAAAGAAAATTAAACTAATATATATAGCACTATATTTTTTTTCCTTTTTTAATAATTTTCTATATATAATTTATTTGTCATAAATGCAATAATTTTTGGTGCAAATATATAGTAAACATGAAAATGTTCATTATTGCACAAAACTAGCTACTTTTACATGATAATTTAAATGATTTGCAATACATCTTAATAATTGTAAATTATGAATCATCATTAAATAAAAATAATTATTTTAATTATAAAATTGTACTAAATATATTAATAATAATATGTGAATTATGATTGGTAAAACTTAAGTTTTGATTGTATGTGACTAATTTAATACTAAATTCTTTATTTTTATAATTTATTTAAGTTTTTATTAGTTTAGTAAGTACATCGATAGTTTTTACAAGTAAATTTACATTAGTTGTAGAATCTTACGATTCTACGTTGCGATTTTACGTTCCGATTCTACGTACCCCTTAGCAATTCTAGGTAGAAACTCGAGTTTGACAACCATGCATATAACAGAGTTAGATTATTGGCGTAAGTGCAAGAATAACACATTATTATTTTAGATTTTTATTTATTTATTTGGATAGATTTAATTAGTATTATTTTAGTAAGAGCAATATCATTTGATAGGATTAGTATCTCGTTTTATATATATATCAAGTCTTTTAATTAGTTTTTATTTTAATCATATAAATAGACTAGAATTATAAAAGTTGAGAGGAAGATTTTTAATGGAATAATAATATGTTTTGTCTCTCCTATCTTTCCTGGTATTCTAGGAAATTATTAGGTCGATAGCAGATTGCTTTATAAAATTTATGCGTACATCAACAGATTGCAATGTTTATTTTTTTCATTTTTCCAAAATACACACACTTATTGAATTTTCAAATTTTGATGCCTATTTGTCTGAATATTCTTACGATCAACGAGCATATAAAAGATCATCTTCCATCAATTGTGCTTGATTCAACGCATTTTAGTATTTAAGTCAATCTTTACTTTTCAAGTATTTACAGAATCAATGGAACATAATAATTATCTCATTTATTTATCTACATCAGTTGGTATCAAAGCTAATGTTTGTCTTGGGATATCATCACACCATGAGAGCAAGACAATAATGAAAATTCAAGGGCGAATTTTATCCAACATGGGCAAAATGATGGGAGATGTACAACAAAGTTAGTTCATTGGTGCAAGTGCAATAGGACATATTGTGATTTTAGGAAGACTATTATTTTTTTATTATTTTTTGGATAGATTTGATTTGTAAGGACCCGGATGACCACGATCCTAAGACAGGTATACCCAGTCCTCAGCCACATATAATACCTAAGTAGTACATGTAAGGCTGTCTGTAAAGAAAATTTTCATATCAACTATTTGTTTAACTTATCTTATCGTGTAAAACTTTTACAAAAGCTATTCAACATGAGTAGATCATCATTACATTATACATCATTTGTACCAACCAATTGGTACTTCAAAAGATTACAAGGTTATGATCATTTCAAAACACATGAAAGAAAAGCTTAGCATCTCATTTTACAAACTAAAGACTTATCAATAAGCCTTTAACAAAATATCACGTTCAACTTTAAAAGTCTTAATAAAATCTTTATACATATCAACTTATTGTGGATAGGATCCCTAATCATTCTGTTCGTCCATAAACTCTTACCAGTCCGTTCCATACCCCAAATCATCATAGAATTCATCATCAATAGCATTTGGAAAAAAAAATGAGCGAAAGCCTCAATACGCCTTAACACAAGTAAATACAAAGTGACATACGTTCATAATCTAATGCAATGCAACAATCATTAAATTATTTATCTATAATTTAAGTATAACAATTTAACATTGGAGTATTCAAACTCTGAGATCAATTCAGTAGGAAGTTGAGAGTCCTGAGTAACAACATTTGCTTAGGAGGTTGATATAGGCAGCCCAAATACCTATATTTCCTATAAGTACATTTACAAAGATAATAGTTTTATTTAGGGTTCATAGTCATTTCTCATCTTTACTTAACTTAATCCATAATATCATTTAGTTCAATCAATCCCAAAAATGTGAATTAAATCATATTACTTCCTTTTAAAAGTAAGTAATCATTATACCAATACTCGTTGAGCCACTTATAAAACGTCATTGCATCATGAGAATGGATAGCCTAAGCACTTAAATACAATGTTAACATTGTCAACAAGGTTATCACTCCTTGGACCAGATCAAATGGCATACGCACAAACAAGTCAAACTCTTTTAGTCCATCTTTATTTATAGTCAATTTTAGATATGCCTATCCTATCAACCAACAATCAAGTTATTGCATATCTAAGTGAACTGCTAAATAAGGCAAAGGATCAGTACGACAATTAAAATTGAGTAGGGGAATCTGTAAGATAAAGGAATTCAATTCATATAACATTTAATATCAATAAAAACAAAAACTAAGTTCTTTATCCTATATAAAAAGCACATATTGACTCATAACTTAGCATTTATAGACATATCTATAGTGCACATTCCGTAATTTTAAAATTTGAAAATAAATTTTTTTTTATTAGCGAGGACGACATGTACATGGTCGTGTTTCTTCATATTAGAAACATGCCCAAAACACATCAATGTGTTCTCATCATGTTTCATTTATGCCCAAGTGTTTCAAAAATTAGAGAGAAATACGGTGCAATTGGAGCAATCGTGTTTTAGCATGTATCTTTGAAAATCTAATTCCTTAAGAAATCAGAGTGAAACACGGTGAGATAAGTGTGACCGTGTTTCATCTGTGTTGTCACAAATTTCCTTTGCATAAACACATGATAAGAAGCATGATGGAATTAGGATCGTCGTTTTCCTTCGTGCTTCTTCTCGAGTAGTTTTATTTTTAAGGCTCATTGAGATACACAACCAAAAACATTTGTCCATGTCCTTCGTGTTTTACTTTGAGAAATAGGGCATATACACTTTGTCACTTAAACATTAAATTCTTATTTCTATTAGCTTACATATAATCAACATATACACTCAGCAACACCATACATACATGAACTTCACATTCACTTCATCAACAGCTTCCACAACTTCATTTTAGATATATAACATCATACCAACAACACCAATCTACTTATCTATCAAAACAACTACAACAATTTTCAAAAACTCATTTATTACAACTTCAAGGGTTTATTTAGTTCCTTAAACTAACCCAAATCACTAATATTACCTTAAACTCAATAACAAACCATATTGATAGAATTTTCAATTCATGAAGGAAATAAGTAAATGATTATAAAGACATGCAAAACATACCTTATATGGTCTTAAGTTGTAAGTGAAGTCTTGAAGAGGTTTTAGGTGGTTTATGTGTAGGAAATTGATGAGGATCTCTGGGTCTACTTCTCTTCTTTTGAATGTTGGTTTTTTAGGGCCTACTTTACAAAGTGGTTTTGCAAAAATTGCTTTGATAATTGTCTAAAAAATTTGCCTTTGACTTTCTTGTATCTTAAGATATTAGCTTTTGAACTTGGGCTTGAGCTTGGTTAATGAGTTAAGGCTTGGATTTCATTTAGAAAAAGTTGGGCTTGCTTTTGTAAAAGAATTTTGTACTAAAAAGGTTTCTTCAATTTGAAAACATACTTAATATAAACATCAATTTTAGTTTAATGCCAAGTCAAACAATACACAATTTTCTCAACTTTAACATACACAACACATACATACCCTAATCAAGCAAATCATATATATATATATATATATATGTATGTATGTATATATGCTAATTAAGCTTAAATGATTTGAAGATATTTCATGATTATTATTATTTTAATAGTAGTATCTTTTAATAGGAATACTATATCTTTTTATGTATCTAAAATATTTTAATTAAATTTTATTTTAATCATATGAATAGATTAGAATTGTAAAAATTGAGGGGCAGATTTTTAATGGAATAATAATATGTTTTGTCTCTCCTATCTTTTCTGGTGTTCTATGGAATCAACTTATCGATAGCATATTGCTTTCTTGAATTTGTGCACAAATCAATAGAATGCAATGTTTTTTTTTTTTTTTCCAAAATTCTCACTCTTATTGAGTTTTTTAATTTTGATGCTTGTATATCTAGGTATTCATAGAATCAATAAACATATAGAAAATAGTCTTCTGGCAATAGTGCGTGATTCAACAGATTTTGATTTCATTTCATTCTTCACTTTCCTATGATATTTGTCTTATTTCTTCCACTATGTCAATTGGTATGAAAGCCAATATTCATATTGGGATATCATCACACCATAATGATAAGACAATGAAGAAAATTCAAGAGCGAATTTTATCCAATATGGGGAGAATGATGTAGGACATACAATAGAGTTAGATCATTGGCACAAGTGTAAGAAAGATATGTTATTATTTTAGGAAGATTGATATTTAGGTCGTGTTTGTTTTGAGGAAAAGTAACATATTTTAAATGTTTGGCTATTTTTATGAAAATATTTTGTCTTTGTTTGTATAACTTGATGGTAACTCGATGGTAACTCAAATATTTAATGTATAAAAAATAAATAAATTACATAATTTGTAATGAGAAATAAATATACCAAAAAATATTTTAAAAATGAATAATAAATGCCTTTAGATAGTAATGATTGGTAGATGAGCCTATAAATCGATGGAAAAATGACTTACTCATTTATATCACATAGGTTGTTTTCCAAAAAAATAAGTTAGGTATGAGTCTATGTTTTCCAAATCAAGGGAAAATGTTTTCCATTAGTTGTTTCATTTTTTCTTAAACAAAAATGGAAATATGAAAGGACAATTTCTTGAAAAACATTTTCATTGAAACAAACAAGACCTTATGTGTAAATGAGTCTTTTAATAGGAGGAATATCTTTTAACAAGAATAGAATATCTTTTTATATATCTCAAGTCTTTTAATTATATTATATTTTAATCATATGAATAGACTAGAATTGTAAAAGTCGAGTGGGAGATTTTAATGGAATTATAATATGTTTTGTCTCTACAATTTTTCCTTGTATTCTATAGAATCAACATGTTAATACTAGATTGCTTTCTGGAATTTATACGTAAATCAACATATTACAATATTTTTTTTTCCAAAATTCGCACTCTTATTAAGTTTTTGAATTTTGATGTCTGTTTATCTGGGTAATCCTAGAATCAACAGACATAAAGAATATCATCTTCCATCAACAATGCACAATTCAACGGATTTCGATTTTATTTTAATCTTCACTTTCTGAGTATTCATAGAATTAACATAATGTGATAGTTATCTCATTTCTTCCACTAGGTCACTTAACTAAGTTGTAGTTTGGCTTATCATCTTAGAGAGAAATTTTAAAACTAGGTCCTAATTGGTGTTTCGGTTTTTAGTTGTTTTGTCCTTTTTATCGTTTTCAAATAGACTACTTGTCAAGAAATAGATACAGATGAAAAATAAACGTTTTTATTTATAAATGAATCAAACAAATCAAACACATAAATGATATAGATACAAATCAAATACAAATACAGATACAAATGATAATAAGTCAAAGAGTATTAAACTAAAAAACAAGTAACTTGAGAGGATCCACATCAAAATTAAGAGGGTACAAAGATAAAAGACAATGTAAACATTTCCTCTAAATGGCCTTTTAACTTGCCATTGCTCTTCTCTATTTCTCCTTTTTCTTTTTTTTTTTCAATTTTTCAATTCTGCTGCGAACCCATTATAGAGCCAATGCAAGATTCATGGCTTTAGGCTATCGACCAAGCCAGGACCATAGGCAGGTGAAGAACCATCACATGGAGTGGTTCAAGTTCTGGAAACCCCTCGTGCCAATTCAGATTGAGACTTAGCCTAGAATCAATCCATGCCTACCTCCACATATTATGTGTACCCTGCAATATATTTTTTCTATTGTCATTTTTCAATTATATATCATTGGATATGCACTCAAATATTATATTTATTTTTATGTGGGATAATGGTAAAGCCATTGTACCATAAATTGTAAGTAATTTAGTATTTCATCTTTAGATTTTGATAAAACAGTGCTTATATTTTTAAATGTTAGTGAGGTTTAGTATCTTTGCTAAATAATATTTGATGGATATTTATTTTTATGATAGGATAGTTACAAACTAAGTATCTATAACTTCAATTTTTGTCATTGTTTTGCAATCTAGAGCGGTATTTTAGATTTTTGCATATTTAGGCTAAGTGTCTGTTATTATCCCATTATCAAAATAAATGTTCATTAAATATTATTTATTAGAGACATTAAATCACACAAATCTTTGAAAGTACAAATAATAATTTGTCAAAATCTAAGAACAAGACATTGAATTGTCAAAAATTTAAAATAGACGCATTTGAGGTGCCATTATTCCTTTTTATGTAATTTGATTCAAGCAATCTTAAATGAGTGTATGCCTGAAGAAACAAATCAATAGATATTACATACTACTTATTATGTACACATAATATGTAATATTATTAAAAATTTGTAATAGATAATAATTGTTTTGATAATTACCCTTTCTCTTATTATAGATGTTGAAATTTTATTTATTCAATATTTTCTCATGCGATTGAAGTATCAATGACGTCCTCATATTTTGTTTTGTACCTCTGTCTATAAAATTTTTCGGAACCTAGCTCTCGGAATAGAATGGATGTAAAACGAGTGAAGAATTTCCTTGTATCATGCATTCTAACGGTTTAGTTTATACTTACAATTTTGAATTGTTTTAGAGATATGAATATGTAATCATGTAACATAAAATTAGATAATATAATTATCCTACTTGTAATACATGGTTGTACAAATCCTTGAATGGAAAAATTAAATAGGAGGAACAAGCACCTCACAAAAGTTCAAATTGGAAGTCAACATTTTAAAATATAAAACGGTGAACTAATGTTATACAAAAACATATGATCAGTGAGGAAACCGTCAATGTGCCGTTGTAAAATATGATGACAAGCAAATTTGGTGCAGCCACGCTAGCGTTTATTTGTATTATTAAAAGAAAATTAATCTTATTTTTCTAATCACTTAAGACATAAATCCTCTATTTGCATTACATTATATACTCTCTTTTTTTATTTTTTTTTACATAAATCCTCAATTTGCATTACATTATATACTTTTTTTTTACTATTTAAAATATTGATTTATTATATGAATTTTTCTTCTCCTTTCAGCGTATTCACTACTTTATATACTTTTTTTTTTCACTGTTTGAAATGTTGATCTCTTATAAAAATCATTCTTCTCCTTTTGGTGTATTTTTGCATTCTTAAACATAGAGTGGTTATGAACTTTTGACTAAGCAAATTAAAGCTTTTTTTTAATTCTTTTTTTTTCGTCTCTCTCTCTCTCTTTTGATATCATAAATCTTATTCCAATTTTGTCTTCAATGCCCAAAATTTTACAATTAAGTAGCAGACCATATTTGTGCAGAATATGAAGATTTCAGGTGGTATTTTCATATTAATTTGGGTTGAGAAAAAGAACAATATTATAATGGTTTCCTGATAACAAGAAGAAGACAGGATGAGATCACCGAGTAGACCTGGTGAGGTCAATCAAAAGGGGAATTAGAATGTAGACAACGATCGAATGCGAGGAGCATGATAATTTATTCAAACATAATCATTGCCATACTTGCTAAGTCCCATGAGACATGCTGATGTTTTCTCTTTATTGATTTCTTGAAGTGATAGACTCGTGGTTTCATCTAATGAAAACATTAATGATGTTTACCCAAGATTTGCATGGATCTCAATAAGTATTTATTGTATATAGAGGGTTAAGATATCAACATTTGGATAAGTCTATTAAAGATATCAACTTTTCGAGTCATATAAACAAAAAAAAAAGAATTAACGTTTCGCAAAATGAGTCAAATGAGATACTAACATACGGGCTTAATTTTCAATAAAGTTTTCTTAATTTTTATTAATGATAAGCTGGTAATATCTTATTTGATTCACTTTGATAATTTTTTTTAGCCATTTGAAATATTGATATCTTAAATGAATTCATTCTCAAACCATGATTCCTTTTATAACCATTAATGGTGATATTTTAAATGAAATTATCCTCAAACATGTAATTTATCCAATACATATGTGGTATGGAATAGACCAATTAGGGAAGCAAATACAATAATTTAAAGGTTCTTCTATTGGTTTAGGTTCAACACATTGTCATGATAACTTGGAATTGGATGAGATCTAGTTCAAATCCTATGCATCTAAATACAATAAGTTATACTATGGTCAAACAAAGGAAGCAAGAGAAAGAAGTTAAAAGTCTTCCATTTTTTTCCTTTAAACTCATGCATGTCATATTCATTGCTAATCATCTTTCCTAGCAAATGTTATGTACCTTTAATGTATAAGGAGCAATGACAACTTTATCACGTTTTTCAACTTTACAACTTTATTTTCAAGCTATCAAACTGTACGCACAATCAAAACTTTATTTGCTAGCATTAATATTTCTTATCTTTCCTGTTGCATCCAGTATTTGAGTTAGCATTATTAGTCAATAGCACAATGCCTTGCATTATTTTTTAATTTATGTTGCCAAGTTATCCATACATAAGCCACATCAAACATTGATGGAACTCATTTGTATTTATTTTACAAGTTGATTTATAGCATTACTCTTATACACTTTGAGAGTATTTATTTTGATTTTGATGCTTCTTCGTGCGATATTTTGAATTTAAGGTTTTACGAGTTATTTAAAGCTCACTGAACTAGTTTAGATTTATTTTTATGTAATTTTGAAGTTGATTTAAGGAACATCTGGATCTTGAACTAATAGCATGCCCACTAGAATACACCCAATTTGGTTAGCTGTGTAGATTGATAAAAGGTTAAAGAATTATGAGAGGACAATGGTCAAAAGCATGTCCATGCAACCAACCCATGCAACCCATGCACTCGATGAATATCACACCTTTTGCTTCATTATTGTTCATAGGGAAAATTAATCGAGAGTTAAATTTAGGGCGCGACAAACCAATTTTCACTTGTTTTGTCTTATATTTTAGCCTCAATTGGTATTATTTAGGACATGACAGTTTTGTTCTTCACTTTTGCTGTTGTTTTTGCTCCAAATCTGATTAAAAACACTTTTATTCTTTTTCTTTCAATTCAAGGAACTGAAAAACAACAATTTAGCATTAAAAACACAAAATTCATAGGAACCTAATAAAAAACTCAACAAAATAAGCTCAAATTCTTATGAAAAGAATAGAGTAAAATTAACTTATCATCAGTCTATAAAGCCAGTTACTCCCTTCAACTATTCCATCAAATCATAAGTATAGTTATCCCACAAAGATTTCATCTCTTCTGACATGGGTTTTACCCAATTTTTTTTAGGTTCAGGTTACATCGCTTCTTGATTACATCCCCTAGCTATCAATATCACCTACTCATTTGAATTATATTTAGTGAATACTCTCTTAAAGATATCCTTAACTTTGTCTGTTGATTAGGCTATTGGGGTATCCCATCATCATTAATTGAATCTCATATATCTCCCTCATTATTATTAGAATCTTGAAGGACATTGGATCTACATTCATTAGGATCTCACCTAAAAATTTGAACTTATCCAAGATTCTTTATGTCTTCAATGGGTTGATCCTTTGAAAAGACAACATATCTACTTTTGATAATTTTCTTTTCAGTTGGGCGCATAATTTGTACCCGCAATCATTACATGCATAACTCCAAAAAAAAAATACACTGCTTTGAATTTGCATCAAGCTTCACTCTTTTAACCTTAGGAATTTGCATGAATGTTCAACACCCAAATACTCATAAGTGATCATAGAAAATATTTGTATCCATCCATACTCTCTCTAAGATATCCCTATCCAAAGTACAAGAGGGAGATAAATTGATCAAGTCAATAGTTATCATCATTACTTCTCCCTAAAATGATTAAGGTAATTTGTCATAAGAAAACATGCACTTTACTTTCTCTGTAATAGTACGGTTCATCCTTTCTATAATACCATTTTGTTGTGAGGTCTTGGCATCATCTTCTCAAATTTAATTCCATGGACTCTACAAATGTTCCTTGAAAGGACCTTCATATTCACTACAATTATCTATTTAGACACATTTCAACTGTCTTCTTGTTTTTTTCTCAAGTCTAATATGGAATTGCTTAAATATATCCAGAACTTAATCTTTGTATTTCAAATAATAAGTTCGCAACTATCTAGAGTAATCATCTATCAAAGTTACCAAATAAAAAGCATCACCTATTAATCTATCTTTCTTATAACACACATATGTATGGAGTAGATCACATACATGAGATTTCCTAGCAAATGAATTTCTATGAAGTGAAATTTTATGTTGTTTGCTAGCAAGACAATTAGTGCAATTTTTCAAAGGCTTACCTCTCATGTCAAGCAGAAGCTGCTTCTTAGCAAGTATTTGGAGTCCTTTCGCATTCCTATAATCAAGCCATTTATGCCAAAGCCCTATTGAGGAATCACCAATGATGTTCACATCTCCTTTAATTAGTTTTGTAGACAATAAGTAAAGGGCATTCTTTTTCTTCCCTTTAGCTACCATAAAGGAACCACTGGTGAGCTTCCATTTACCTTCATCAAAGTAGCTATTATATCCTTCATCATATAATTTTCTTATAGATTTAAGCTTTGGGTGAATATTTGGAACATATTTAATAACTAAGAGAATGAGCCTATAGCTAGTCTTATTCCTTAAAATAATATGTCTAATGCTAAAAATTTTACATGTCCCATTGATTCCCATCCTAACATTGCTATAATCATCGACAATATAGGTTAAGAAAAATTAACCATGTGATATCAGATGAAAAGATACACTAAAGTCAACAACTCAGTTATTATCATGACATGTAAGACTAAAATAATCATAATCCCATGCAACAACAACTTCACCATCTACTACTATAGCAATTGTGTGCTCATTTTTTTCCATCACCTTTACCTTTAGTTTGCTTTCTTTCACAAATTCTACAATTTTCCCTTTAAATGTTCTCACTTGTCATGGTGACAACATTTAACATTTCTTCTTCTTGATTTGGGTCTTCCCTATCAAATTTATAAGAAGAGCCTCTATTCTTATTTCCACCATTTCTTTCATATTTAAGCTCCCCTAAGCCTAAACCGACTCATTTAAGTCATTAAGCCAACTATATGGAACTTGTTTAACCTATCTTGAACCTTGAGCCAACCACATAGAATTAGACCAAGCTATACTATATTCGATGAGAACTTAGTTACACGTTCTTGCTATTGACCAGATACCATGGGATACCCTCAAAAGAACTTTGACCTCTTAGATTGGTCTCATGTCAGACATACCCAACTCTTTCTAACTTACTCTTAATGATCTCGAAAACTACAATTGTAGGAAGATGTGCTTCCCCAATATATTCAGAAGCACTATCCTAATGCCTTATGATACATTTTCCATTATAGTAATCCACTGGTCTAATCTATCATGACCTCCCCTTCTATAACTAGCCCGTCGATGTCAATGGTAAACCATTTGCTCTTACATACTCTATTACCATTACGTTATTAAATTCGTCTTCTCCATTGCTAATATAAGCATTAAAATAGCCTTACTAAAAAACCCCCTGGATGTTACACTGACAAGTTCTTTGTCTTGTTGGCCAAAAAGAACCTTTTAAAGGCTCTTTGACCCTACGTATCTAATAGCAAAATCTCAAGGCAAACATTTGGCACTATATGCTGAAATGAATTTGGCCAAAATATCCTCGATTATAATATCAATCAGTTGACGCCTCTAATCTTACTATGACTATCTGTCATGCCCCAGAGGGTATCCTAAACATGGCAATCCGCCGCATATAATATTAAAGCTAATGAATGACAACCTTAGTCATGCAGGAGCTTTGATATCACATGCAAGGCGTGTTTCCAAGATAGTAGGAGACTCACAGAGGTATTACATTTAAGTAGATAATAAAAGCAAGCAAGAACTTATTTAAATAAACATAAGATCTTCATAATAATATCCTTACATCATCTTGGGGGCATTCCCCCGCTTTAGAAGTCTTTCAACAAAATAATAGCAACTATAACACCAGCCTATTATAGAGATTTTCCTAGAAGCCTATGTTCAAAACTTAAATATATATAGCTTCTCCCAAAAACTCCTAGTAGCTTAAACTCGTACCTAGCATACGGGGCTCCTTGAGGCTAACCAAAGGTAATCATACCATAACAAAAAGCTATAAGGGTATAAGAAAATCTAGCTTAGTGAGATGATTCCATCTACAAGACATTTCCATAATTCAAATAAGTATTTAATCAATCATATGAGAATGCACCAAACATATGAACAAACAAAATACACATGATTAACCGGAAATCAAGTGTAGCATGGATTTTACGCCCTCCATATCGAGGATTGGGAGGTTACAGGCCCTTACGACCATCAATATTTGCAGATTTATATGCTCTTGCTTGCCCTGTAGACTTCCTGGCTCCTACTAGCCTATGTAGACTTTCCGGCTCCTACTAGCCACCACTACCATTTCCTCGTTTCCCCACACGAAGAATAGTATTAAAATAAATGTGACTCATAATTATGATATGCATGAATTAATTTCAATATATATTTAACCAAATAATGTTGAGTTCAAGTTAAAGGCGATCAACACAATTTTCATCATATAAACACAAGAATCACAATTTATTTATCAAACCTTCTTTTGATATTCTTAACTTACATTCAAATACTCATAATTCCAAGTCACACAATAATTATTCATTTTATCTTTTTCTTAATTGCCAGTGCTACTACTTACAAGCACAAACAATGGAAATGTAACTTAGTAAAGAATTAACTCACTCAATATCGGTAGATCCTAATTGAAGTAATCTTCCGGGAAAGTGATGTCAGGTCCTTCTCCACCTAAACAAGATGAAATACCCAAAATGAGTCTTTCATGAAATCTCTATTCTTGAAAATTCTAAATCTTTCTCAAAATCGCGGTAAAATAGTATAAGAGGAAATTCCAACTTAAAATGGCCATAACTTGCTCATTTTAACTCGGAATTTCGCATATAATATACCATTTTCTACCTATTCAAAAAGATCTATTTATTTCTAAACTTATTTTCATCAAACTAAGTCGTTTGGGCTTCGAAAAAGTGGCGGACAGATTCACCATGAATTTTTATAAACTTGTTTTCTTTCTTTTATTCAAAGCTCATTTTGAAAAGATAGATAGTATAACAATTTGTAAAACCTTTGAAATGTATATACATACATTTATTGACTCATATCAAATGTATGAAATTTAATGAAGTTGTCTCAAATAAAAGTAAAGTCTTTTAAATATTTTTGGGAAGTAAGAGCTTTTGAAATATTCCTTTTTATTTTGCTTTGAAAATATCTTAAGTTATTTTAAATGAGTATTTTTTTTCCTAAATTTAATTTCCGTAATCTCTTTAAATTCCTAAGGAATGATTTTATTTTCTAAGCTTAGTTTCCAACTTTTCCTTTGAAAGTAATAACAATTCTATGTTTGGAGAAATAATTCTATGTTCCTTGAGATCATTTTATTTTGATGAAAAGAATTTCTAATACTTGATAAAAAGAGAAGTTTTAGTAAAACTTTTGTTTGTTTCAAAAAGTTCTTTTTTACGTATGATTATGAGCTCCTCTAGATTTCTTAAAAACAAGTTTGTTTAAGAAAATTACTTTTCATTTCTAGAAAAGAATTCTTTATTTTTAAGAAGAAATTTCCTCTTTTATTTTTGTTGAGACAAAGCCATTATTTCATGCATGAATATGAATCATAAAGTTATGTAAACATAAAGAAACATAATAACTTGAAAGAATAAGCCAATAAAGAAATAAATGAAGTATTGGAACCTTATCTTCATCAAGGTATCTCGGGACTAAGAAAAGACTAGTTCCAAAAAGAAAAAGAAAATATTTTGACTTGATGAGGACAAGTCTAAGACTAGAAAGACTAGTCTTAAAAGTAATATGAAAGTAAATAAATTGCATGGAAAGTAAATAAATTGTAAAACAAATAAGCTTATATGCTCTAAATGATATATATAGCTACATAGATATATTAGATAGTTATAAATATAAAAGCAACATAAAGGAATTAGATCATAAACAAAAATAAAGTATGAACCTATTGTTGCTTTCTTTAACCTTCATGGTTTAGAAAACACACACTAAGCTCATACTAAGTAGATGAACATAAAGAAGACTTGAAGAAAATTTACCTAAAAGAACTAGACTAAAGAGAACTTCTTGGGAGGAAATTCTTAGCAAGTTTTTGAGATAGTAACTTTAGTAGAAAAGAGGTGTGAAAGAAGTGAAAGTAAGAGGGGGTATTTATAGGAAAATGTGGGAGATAGTTTGTGTTAATTAAATAAATTAAAAATAAAACAAATTGGGAAGAGAAAGAGAGGGGCCGGCGCTATTTTAGTGAAAAGAGGGAGACAAAATTTATTTTTTTTTTTGTATTTTTGTTAATTAAAAGTAAGATATGAAAGATGTGAAGTTGTATTGGAAATGAAAATGTGTAAGAAATAGAGGTATGGGTTATAAGAGTAGGTTGTAAGAAAAAGTAGAGATAGATAAATAGTGTAGAATAGTAGTAAATAGTGTAATGTAAAATAGACATGACAATTTAAGTACCGGTAGTAAGAAAATACGCGTATAAATGCGATATCTGATATTTTTAGCTATCAAAAAATTATGAAATTGATATTTTTGAAAATCTTATATTTTTACGTGTCTAACGGTATATTTGGAATAGTTTTACCATTCCGAGCTCCGAAACACATTTTTCAAGAACTGTGTCCGATCAGGTTCAAGATGAATCGCGATTTTACTAAACTGATCTTTTTAAGCTTCCTTGGATAATTACGAACTATTCTACTGCCTAAAATCTTTCTTATTCTCCTAGGGTTTCTCAAACAGGAATGCCGGATTTAAGCGGTTACGATAAACTAGGGTTTTGTTGACTTTAGAAATCCTGTTGACTTCTAATTAGGGTTTGATCTTTAAATTTATTACAAAACTTCAGGGGTTTACACTATCATTGAACCATAGAACTTCATAAGCTTACAAAATCAATGTCCTAACCATACATAAGAGGATGAAGAAACCAAGAGGCAAAACCAAGAAGTCATGGAGCATAATGAAAAGCTTTAGGCATGAGTGGTTGAACTTAAGCAGGCTGAGGACTAGTTGCCTAATGATAACTTCCCTATAAACTTACCCAATTGTATGAGAACTCCACTATTGTCATATGTAGAAAATTAGCAAGTACATTCAGTGGATTATTGCAACTACATGGTTGAAGTAAGTTAACCAATAGTGCAATAACCCAAAACAACACAACTTAAATATAAAAATCATTAAGAAAATAATATGAAGCTTTGGAAATGTTTTAAAAGAAATCACAAAAATCATTCCAACTTTTTCGTGTTCTAAAAATATTAAAATGCAAACAATCTAAATATTGATTAATAATTTGAATTGATTTCAATAAAACCTTAAGAAATTATTTTTATAGTTTTATGTAATCAATAATTGATAATAATATAGTCAAATAAGAAGATAACCTAATTTTGATTTTAATAAGACAATGGTAATTTGGATAAATAAGTAAATAACGAAAATGAGACATCTTGATTTTAATCTTATCAAGATGATTACGTTAATGAAAATTATAAAATATAATATCTGCATTGAATAAAAGAATATAAGAACTTTATATTTTATATGCATACTGCATATATAATCAAATAAGAATAGAAAAGCGAGTTACAACCTTCAATTGTTGAGTTTGTCGGGTCATGTGAGTCAATTTTGAGTCGTCATATGTCATCTCAAGTCAAGAGAAAAGTTGAGTCAAGTCTAGTTGTGTAGTCAGTCATTTGTTGTCTTTATTGAGTTTATGTCTTTTTAAAAAATCAAGTAAATGAGGGTTGAAATCGCTAAACTAATTCTTATTGCTTATATATGCACTATTGCATAAAATATCAGTTGTGTAAAATTAAGAAAACATTTAAATCTAAAAATATTTTGTAGAAAATCTAAAATAGCAAGAAATTTAAATAAATGTGATAAAAGACCAAAACAACGTAATCATACTACCTGTAGTAAATAAACTTAATAGATATGAATGTTTAACAAAGGAATTAAAAGTTCTTTAGAAAATAAAGGTGACAATAAAATTTAAATTAGAACTTAATTTAGTTTGAGCTTAGATAATCCAATTGAGCCAAGTAAAATAATTAGTATGATAAAATTAAATGGATTGATATAACCAAATTAAGAAATAAATTAACTAAGATTTGAGATTTCAAATGCTCTCTTCATTTAGCCATTTTGCTTTAACTATCTTTTCTACACATCAAAATCTTTTATCTTTTATAAATTTCAAATTAGATTTCCCTTCCTTTAATTCTTAAATCTCAAAACCCTTAGAAAAATTTAATTTAGATGTTTAGTAAATTTGTAAAATCCAAATTATAGCGTATTTCATAGATTGATTCACCCAATTCTCCACAATCATCAAATTAGACCATTTCTCTTTTAGATTTACAAACGACCATAAATTTTCCAAATTAATTTATCCAAAATTATAAAATGTTCTACATTAGCTATTTGAACCTAAAATTCTATTTTCTTAATCCTTGCAAATTTTAAGTTCAAATGCATATTTAAAAATAATAGTTTTGAACCCAAACTCAAACTAAATACCAAAATTTTACGACATTAAATTTCTAAACTTGAGTTTCAATTCAAGCTATTTATTTACATGTTATACATCTTGAAATTATCTTCAATTATTTTTTACACCCATGAAAATCATCCGAAAAGATTAAACGAAATCCTTTACTCATAAATATCCTATATTGTTTTGTTTTATCCTATTTATTACTCTCTCTCTCTCTCTCTCTCTCTCTCGACTGCTATCCTCCTCTTTTTCCTTCTTCTTTTTTTCGTTTCTCCCTATTTCTTCTTCTTCCTCTCTTATTTTCCTTTAAATTTTCTCACCAAACCTAAAATCTAAAGAAGAATAAAGAGGAAAATGAGGTAGGAAACAAGATCAATGATGAAAATCTAACATAAACAAGCTTCAAGAACTTAGGAAAAGTGGAAATAAAAAGGATCAAGAGGTTTACGATGTCCACAATAGATAAGTCTTACTTTATTTTAGTTATTAATTATGCTTGTATGTGTTGGTTGTTGAGTAAGATAATAAATAGTAGTTATAGGGTTTGATGGAGGAGTTGATGATGTTGGATACAATTGGATAAGAGTAGAGTGTTAGAAACATGAACATTGGTTTATATGATGTTTAGATGATGTTTTGATGGGAGTAAAATGTGTAAAGGTTGATAAAAGTATTTAAAATGGATCAAAGAAGGACTTGTGTACCAGGGAAGCTCCAAATGGAGGCGTTCAAAGGGTTATTGTGGCCTTTGGTCAGAGCTCCTAGGTAGCACAAGCCGTGCTCATGCCCGTGCAGGAGGCTAGGCACCCTGTTTGTCTAGCATTAAAAAAATTAATTAAATAAGTAATGTATGATTGATATGATGTTTTAGTATTCACAACTTGAGGTTAATTGAAAGAATTAATAAATTTAGAATTGAGTTAAGTTAATATGATTTTCAAGTATAAAACAAGCTTAGGTAGGAAACTTAAGTCCGATTTGATTTAATGAACTAAATTGATTAAGTGGATTTAACTTGGCTAGGATTAATATATACTTAAGTTTATGAAATGAACTTAGTTAATAAATTTAGGTTCAATATAGCTTAACAAAGCTAGAAAAGTTGAAATGATTTAGTCTAAGTGAAAATCTAGTGGAATATATAATGTTGTCTTAATGAGATAAATGATTACAACTTAGTAACTAAATTAGGCTTAAGAAGGAATTTAGATATAAAGTAAATTGATTAATGGATTTAAAACTAAGCTAACTCAAAGGACTAGAAGAGGTTAAAATGAAATTGGGTTGAAATAAGAAATTTAAGTTGATTAAGGTCCAAATAAATACATGATAATGAATTAAAGAGATTAATGAATATAACTTAATAATTGGATTAAATGGTTAAGTTACTTCAATCTAAACTTAATGAGTGCATGGTTTAACTGTAATTGTAGTATGTTGGACTTAGTTTGATAAAGGAAATATTTTACATGCTTGATTGCTTTGGTTATGAGTTTATTTTCATGAATAAAAGTTTACCCTTGATCTATTCCTTGTGATAGCCCTAGCCAGTTTTCTATTTTGTTTTGATTTCTATATGAAGGATGTTGATGATTTGATTCTGGTGATGATATTGATGATTTGATGTGGATGGAGATGATGTTTTGGTTTTCCTAGAAGCTTGTTAAGACTTAGCTTAGATGTTAGGTAGGTAACATTGACCCTATCACCTTATTTGTGCCAGTAATATGGTTGCATCTAAAGTTATGATAAATACAATTGATTATGTGTGGGGGTTGGGTAACCATTTGTTAATTTTTGACTGTATGGCTTAATAAAACATTAAAAATCAAAGTGATCACATATTGCTTGAAATGATTGTATTGTTATTGTTGATGAGTTTCTGCTACTTTGATTAGTCACTTGAATAAATGAACTTAATACTATATGAATATTTAATTAAATAGGCATGCATTACGCAACAGCATAATTGCATTAGCATTTATGAAGTATACATGTCACGTATTATCATTCCTATTCTATGAGTAATGCCTAAAGAAATCCAGTAAATTTGGTGAGGGTTACCATAGGGTCGCCAATTCTATAGAAACTAAATAGGTTTGAAGGATCCCGTATGATGAGGGCTGGCATGGAATGATGATACTTAGGAGGTTTTAAGGTTCTAAGGTAAGGTGTAGACATGTTAATAGTATGAGTACTTCGGAACAAAATGAATTTCAAAATGAAGTTCTTCCTCCTTAATTCTTTTTAATGAGAAGTTAAAGGCTATATTTCATTAAAATGAGTTTAAAAAGAAATTCTCCTTTCTTAGTTATAGTTAATAAGCAGTTAGAGGTTTTTTTTCAATAAAATAAGTTTAAAAGGAAATCCTCACTTCTTAGTGATATCTAAGAGCAGTTAGAGGTTATGTTGATAGTAAAAATGCATTACAAGGAATTTTAGAAAAGAAATTCCCCTTCCTTAATTCTTAGATTCTCTTGGGTATAATACTGGAGTTGGTCCTTCAACACTCAAGAGAGGGCATAAATCTCCATTGGTTTGGATTACGATTATCCAAGTGATCATATCATATGTTTAAGTATAGCATTGCATATCTATGTTAATAAAATTTGTATGGTATTTGTTTGTCGTGTGATTTGGTCTTATTATTCACTAAGCTATAGAGAAGCTCACGTCCCTATAGTTTTGTGCAGGTGTATCTCAAAATGGCAATAGGCTAGGACAGTATGAAGATCCTGGACATTTGAAGATTAGCTTGGAATAGAATTCATATGTTTTGTAATTAAATTGCTTTATTTTATATTATATGTGATAAGCTTAGAATAGATTGATTAGCTTAGAAATAGTTCAAGACTTTGTAATACATATATGATCTATTCTCTTTTATCATTTGGTGGGGGATATTGATTCTCTACGGTTCTGATGGATTGTAGGAATTTGTATTTCCTTAGCTATTAAAATATTTTTATGAAATTAAAAGTTGTTTAGTAAACATTAAGTGGAGTTTTGCAATTTTCTGACTTGTAAAACGGTTATTATATCTTAGATGCATATTTGATATGACAACTACAAGTTAATCCTTTTAGGCCCCCTTTTAGGGCATGACAAATAGCCTTTTCAGGTTAAGTAGTTACTTTATCCGCTGTGCCTTTTACTTCATAATCACATGTTGCTTCCAATGTTCGAGTTGACCCCTCTATTTCTAAAAGGAAGTGCTCTATTTGAGAGATGAACACTGATGAACTACATGACATGATTAAGATGCTTTCTAACCTAAATGGGAGTTGGAAGAGAGATTCCACAACTAATTGCTCACTTAGCAAATCTCCCTTTGCTCAGAACATTCAAGACAAGATCTTATTGTTGAACACTTAACTTCCTTAATTTGAAACTTATGATGGCACTACCAATGTGGGTAACCACTTGCCCACTGTTTTACCATGGTAATGCTTCATAGTTTTAGCAATGCTTTCACTTGAAATACCTTTCATACCACTTTACACATGGTTTCTCAAACTTGATATAATTAGATGCCTACAACCTCTATTTCTTGTTTTGATGGGTTTCTCGAGTCCCATTTTATGACTAAGAGGCTACTAAAGAAGTACACATCGTCCCTTTGTCATTTCATGTAGAGGAATGGTTACATGGTGTGCTTCAAAAAAGGCCATCTTAACGATTCCTACACTCAATTAAAGGTTCTCTGTTCATACTGCCATCTAGACCCTTAGGGAATATTTTTCAAATCCCTTGTCCATCTTGATGTTGGGATTCTTCTATACTTTGGACCTCAGCCAGTCTGCTTCTTGTCTTGTACATATATTATCATTTTTAATAATATACCCCTTAACCTTCTCTTGAAATGGGTCCATATGTATGAGCTCCTTAAGAGAAATACTTAGGGATGTCCCCACAAAGGCATCTTTCCTTTAGCCCCTAAGATGAGGATCAATCCCAATCACTAGGACTCTAACAAGTATTATGACTACTATAAGGACTATAGTCGTAGTATTGATGAGTGCTTTTAGCTAAAGAATGCTTCCAAAGACCCCATAGAGCACAACTACATTAGGAGTGCATTTATAAACTGGAGAGTTATACTAACTAACCTCTTTAAAGATAGTAGATAGAAGAGGGTCAAGAAGAGAGGGGTAATCACACTAATTACCACCATTATTATGTGTTGGTCTTGAAATCTAAGTAAAAGGGGTGCACTTTTTACTTTATCTAATTTAATAACTTTTCCTAGATTTGAAAACAAAGTTATGAAGCCCTCTTACTAGCTTAACTCATGATACGTTCGAAGTCAAACTTTTAAATTGCACTTGATTATCGATTTTATGTACAAAAGCTTAAAATAATTTTAGAATGTAAATTAGAGTATAGTGTGGAAAGTAAATAGTAAAAATAAAAGAAAATGCTTGGCTATGTATAGTGATTTCAATTTATGCATTTATCTAGTCGAATTCATAACCATATGAGCTAACTTCCTAGGCCCATAAGCTAAGGGCTTCGATAAGAATTAACCATTGCCTCACATGGCTAAAAGAGGAAACTACTTGATTAGACCCCTTATCTAATGAAAAGGGAAGGGGACCATGACTTTTCTAAAAAGGGGACATGCTCCCAATGTGATTAGTTGGCATTTACCTAAAATAAGCAGAGGCACCTTCTTAAATAAGCAAGAAGAACTTTCCTATAATGGACAAGGTTTGCTTTCTTAATCGAGAAAAGGTTTTACCTTATATAAGCAAAGTCCAATCGGACTCCCACCAGGTTCACTCTCTCAAATCTTATTCACATTATCCTACTATTACACACTATTACCAATTCATTAACCTAATCATTAGAGTAGTCATGCTAGGCACAACCCTAGTACCTAATAACCTGTATCTCTCTTGTAAACTCGAAGGCTACTAGCCTTATAGGCCTAACTAGCTCAGAGTGGAGTGAACCATTGCTTTAAGAGATTCATGGCATACTGGCTAGAATCTGCTTAAAATAATAATATAATGATTATATGTTATATAAAGGTACAATTGGTGAAATTATATTTGTATGTGAAATTTGCATATGTCTGGTGATAAATGACTCGTTGGATATGACATTACAATTATAGGGGTAAATGGTAGAGTAAACAATGTTAATGTGGTAGTAAAAATAGCCACAAAAAATTAAATTATGTATTAAATTGATCATTAAATTAGGTACCAATTAAATATTTTTGTGAAGTTCAAGTACCGAATTTAACATTTTCCTTAGTTTTAAAGAATATGCTAGGAATTTAGAGAAATATTATGTCATTAATGATAGATCTTGTATAAGGTCCATGTTTAAGTTTAGATTATGGAGTTTCCCTATATTTGAGTTTCCAAGGACAAGGATGATGCAGTAGCTATTAAATGTAGTTTGAAACATGTTTATTGACTATAAGATTTGTTGACAACTTGTTTATCTAGGTAAAATTCATATTTAAATGATAATATACTCCTATACATAATATATTCCTATACATAAGGACCCAATAGTAATAAGAAAATGAGATAAAACAATTTAGGACATAAGGACTTAGATAGATGATTAGTGATCCTAGGTTATGAACTATAAATTAATTAAGAGTTGGTGACCCACATAATATATCACTAATAATTTGGTATACCTAAGTCCATAAACAAGCTCAAACCTAATTGATGAATTAAGCAACATAGCTGTGTGGGTATGAATCCGGATGCAACGATCACGTGCGTGTCGCGTGACTACCGCGCTACGCGTGACTACCGCGCTACGCGTGACCTAGGGAAACAACACGTGATAGGATGATCAAGAGAGTATAGCGTAGGGAGGAGGAGTAGGCAATCTCAATAGGCTCTAACACACGTGTGACAGGTAAGGGAGCTAAATAGCATCAACCTCACTGAGTACTATGTGTTCGTGTATGTTCTTGAGTAAATTAAATGTTTGATTCACCAAGACGGAAATCCGACAGCACGACGGCGTTCGTCCAAGGTTTCACCTTGTCCAAATGAGGTAAGGACTAAGGTATTTATAGAGAATCCAGCTGTCGATGTCATCCGTCGGATCCGACGGACGACCAATGGCTAGGATGAGTCCCTCTCATTATGGATATGGTTGTGGGCTCCCTTATGGACCCAGGCCCATTGAGGCCTTCATAGCAATGTGTGTGAGCCAATTTGAGAAAGGTTGGAATTGGGCAGGCCAATTCCAACGGACCCTACTCCAAGCCTACCATGCCAAAACTCCCATGATCATCCCAATTGGATTGGGCCTAACTCTTTAAGCCCTGTCACATTAGCCCAAAGAGTTGAATCCAAATAATAATTAGGCTCTAGGCCTTTGTAATCAAATTTGTACATCTACATTTTGCCCCATGACCAAAGTCTTTCGAGCCATATCGAAAGGATTTGGGCATTAATCAACCCCCTTTCGAATGACAAAAGTCTCATCCAGCGCATGTGCGCTATAACTTAGCTACACTGCTGCTTGGTTCATTGATTTCTTCACAACTTGTAATGTAAAGTCCAGTACAACATTTACTTAAACAATCAAGTTTTCATGACTTCATCGTCTTGTCTGCACGAAGTTTCTTATGTTAATAGACTGCATGCAATAAGAAATCCAACAAACATGACTTCATCAGGCTTCTCTCCTTCATTAAGCATTTCATTGACGAGTACTACAGCTCGCTCACCATTTCCATAATACCTTATTCACAACATGTACCAATGAGCAAATCAAAAGTAAGTTGATCCGGTATGACTCCCTTGACTACCACCATTCTCATAAAATTAATTGCAACATCCATCAAGCTTGACTCACAAAGTCCAAGAATCATAGAGTGACAAGTTAAGTTATTGGGTTTAAAACCTTCAATAACCATTTCAGTGTAGGAATCAACTGCACATGACATCAATTCTTTGTTCCAAGCTTCAATTAACTGATTTCCTGCATCCAAACATGCTTCTGACAATTCTTCTCTGTCTTGATACTTGAAAAGATAACGGCCTCTATTATGACAGACAAGGAAACATCCCAGAATGGTAACAGGCAGATTAACATTACTAGATAAAGGAAGGGGAGACAAGATTGAGCCTCCTAAACATTCAACAGGTTTGCCATTGCCAAATATTTGAGCTGCAACTCCAGCAACTGGTGTCAAATTATATGCCAGATATCGCCTATCAAGAGCCATATTTCTCGTTTGACCAGAACCCATACTAAGTGCAACGAGCCATCGGTCTATGTATGTATCTTCCCCCTTGTACACTTTGACATCTATAGTATGAACTTTTGTACTTGTATTAGAGCTGCCAAAAAATCTTGAAATTTGAAACTTCCTCCACTTTTTCTCTGAAAATGGATTTCTTATGACAGCAATGGATGAATCAACTGCAGCAGAGTAAACTTGAACTGGCTGCGAGTTATCTTTTCCCCCAAGTGGAGAGCGAAACCTGTGAGACTGACTTTAAAAACAGCAGCACCCTGGAAGCCTGGTCCAAAAATGTTTCAGCTATTTGATTTATCCTTTCCAGTCCAATTTCATGTCCATCTTTCATTAGTTCAGGTGATAGGGGCATGCGTATCAAAGTAGAGTTAGATGATGACCACAACGTATCCTGACCGATCAGCAAAGGATTGAATTGATCACAAAATCGTGCAGTCAAAGTGGTTCCTAGCAAGGAGAACACCTTTGCTGTTGGAGCATGGCTTGAAGGTTTAGCCAGTACTAAACCACGAGGATCAAACACGTAAAGGCAGCCCCTAGAAACAACAGAGAGGAGATCACATATGGCATAACAGCTCAGTAGTCCTAAGCCATAATTTAGAGTATCACCACATAGTCTCCATGGCGGACGAAGTTGCAGACTACTAATGTCCTCTCTATTAAAACTGACTCCCTCCAAAATTGCCAGTAAAGTAGGTCCCTGAAACTCAGCAAGGTTATGTTGCAGTAACGACTCGCAAGGATGTTCCCTCTTGTCAATGATCAAGTGTAGCTTCTTGCCTCTGCAACAATCTGCTAACTCAAGTAGGTCAAATAATAAAAAGTCACCACCTCCATATAAGTTCAAAAGCTCCTTTATTTTGTCATGGTCCATGCAAGGCAGATCTCTAGTCATGTCTTATCAACTAAAGGCATTTGTGTCAAATCCTTTCTAACGCATGCAACTTACATCCTGATATTCTCTTTTTTGATATAATATGCTCTTTTTTTACTTTTATTTTTTTACCAAAAAAGGAAACTTATCTAAATGATACCTAGAGCGAAAATAGATGAGCGGACGAGATTAATGCCACAGACGGCATATAGAAAAGATTATCCTATGAAAAGATATGTCATGAAGAAAAGTTACCAAAAATAGTAAAAACGCGGTTTTGAAGGCCTAAACGAAGGAATTTGGCCGAAAACCGGCTTGGGTCATGAGCAAAGCTCATGAGTATTGCTCGTTGGGCCGTTTCCCTTCAGAATATGGTCTCACTCGGTAAAAATTACGAAACTGCCATCGACACTAGTCCGACCCTTGTCTGTAACATCAGATTCCTCCTCCTCTTCTTCTTCTTCTTCTTCTTTTTAATGCAACTCAATTGAATTTCACAATTGCTACAAGTAAAGCAGAAATCTCCTCTGCTATCTTCGAGTAGGCAGACCCATGTCCAAACCGAACGATGTAATTACAGGCAACGGGGCATCGTTCAACAGCAATTTTTGAGTCTTGTAAGACACAGATGACTCCTTTCTGTCTCGTTGGATTACAGAGATTCATGCCTTCCTTTAAGCGCGTGTGTGACACGCACGAATTGGGTCGCATGGCATGTACCACGCATACGACCCCTCCCTCCATCTTCATCCTGCAAATCTCCGTTTTCGTCATGTCTCCAGGTCTGCATCCTCCATCTTCATCCTGCAGGTTTCCATTTTCATCTGTAGGGACAGGTGTCACCATTTAATTGCCATAGTACAACATATTGCCCCATTTATACCAGCACAAAAGGCATCTCTTTGCTTTCTTGCCCCAATCTGCAAATCTAATTTTAATTAATTAATTAATTTTTTTTTTTACAGCTCTATATATCACCGAGCAATCTGCAATCTCACATCCATTGCCCTTCTTTTTTTCTTATCTGTCTTCTCTCTGTTTCATCTTCATTTTTTTTTGTTGTTTTAAATTTGTATAATGCTGCCATTGAATAGCTTTGTCGGTTGAGGATTCCATCTTCTTCGTCGAGACTGCCAGGTTGAAGTCAACGAGCACAAACTTCCTTGGAATGAGTTTCCACTTGCTTTTATCTTCTTTCAAATGGGATTTCATTTTTCTGTTTTCCCAGGCTTATGTCTTTTTGCTTCTGTATTGTATATATTTTTTTTATCTCTGCTGCTGTAATTAGAAAGAACTAATCCTCTTGATTTCATTCATGACAGCCATTTAACATCCAGATTTAGCTCAACAAAGCTGGACTGTACTTCATTCATTGCTACTCAATTGAACCCCAATTCATTGCTGTCGAAGAGGTCGTATTTGTAGCCGGATACCTTCCGTCCATCTCAGGTTTGCATCAGCCATCTCTATTCTTTATTGTAGACCGGTTGCGTGAGGATTTAAATGAAAAATGTGTGATCTCTGTTCTGTTTTCTTTCTTTCATTCAAACAAATGCACACCAGGAAGGCTTACTGAAAAACGGTTGTTCCAATCTCATAGAGGAACAGGACTTACTGTTGGTTGACAAATCACCATCAGCCAATTCCTCTAGAAATCTTTCCAGTCAAATCTGAAACAAGTGCATAATTGCTGCTTTCATAGCATGTTGTCATAAATGCAACCAGTGTCACATGATCCACTACCCATTCTGTGGAAAAAAATTTTAATGCTGAGTTGATAGTTCCTTCTCGACAGAATCCACAAATCATAGAGGTCAATGTCTCCTTAGTTGGAATAAGACCCGATCTAATAGCTTCCTTGAAAATTAATTCACTTTCTTTCATTGTTGCCTGCTTACTGAGTGCTAGGGCTTCTTTAATGCTGAGTTGATAGTTTCTATGTTTGAACATCAGTCTTAACCATTCTACTAAAAAGGTGCTAGGGCTTCTTTAATGTTGGCTCTCTTGCATTGTTCATGTATCAGAATAGTGTATGTGAACAAATCAGGTTGCAATCCACGACAAAGATATTTCTTAAGCAGCTTGTGAGCATCTTGAAATTGTCCCCTTCTACATAGCCATCTATAAGTACATTATAAGGCAGATATTAGGAATGAAACCTTCACGACTCATCACATCCAATAGTTGATATCCTTTTTCTGGATTCCTTGCTTTATAGTGGCCATCAATAAGAGTTGTGTATGTATTGGCATTAGGAATCAAACCTTGCTCCTTCATCCTTATATACATATATATATAAATACCTCATCTGTCTCTCTTTTCATACTGTACCCTCTTATTAAAGTTGTGTAAGTGACAACATTAGGATTCAAACCTGAGCTTTTCCTCTTCCTCTTCAAATTCTTGACCACATTATGTGCTATTTTAACCTTCTCAGCTCTACGCAATCCATCAACAAGACAGTTATATGTGATCACATCTAGCTCGCAATTAAACAGACGCATTTTCTTAAATGTGAAACTCTCATCAACCATGGAGTTCATACGGAATTCCTAAATCAACATATTGCATGTGCATTACAAGGCTCAGAAATTGGAGTGTTGAATCTTCATCCTTCATTTTTACAAGTATGATTTTTTTGAACACATTTAAAAAGAATACTTAACTTCATCATTCATGTCCATAATATGTTCCATTCATTCATCTAATGACTACGGTGTCTCATGATTTTTAAGACGAAGCTCTTTGTTGTCCATGTTCCGACCGCATAAATGGCAATCTTGAGACCATGCACTGTACGATGACACTCTCAGCCGTCCGCGTCCCAAACTTCATGTGACAATCTTGGAACCGCACATTGCGTCCGTGTTCCATTCCTCACATGATGATCTTGGCACCGCACGCTATGAGAGAGGCTCTCTCGGTTATTTATGTCTCACTTCCCATGCGACGATCTTGGAACCGCACCACTATAAGAGGAGACTCTTTTTATCTTGTGCACCCAGTCATTTGGTGAATGAATGAGATACTTGGTAGCCGATGCACTTGTTGCATATGTCTCATGTCACATATTTGGGTTCATGATATTAGCATCTCTTTTGATCTTGTATATGCATATAACTCCTTTATCATGTAGGTGTGATAAAATAAACATCTTGAGGATGGTGAAGGAAAATAGAAAGGGTTGATCTCGCAGTGGCAACCATACAGACAAAAGTAATGAAATATTGCGAATTCAGGTCATGTGCCGAAAGTTCCCTTGCCACGTAGTAAATGGCTTGATGCTACAATTCGAAATGATTTTTTCTGGAAAGATATCAAAAAGAGGGATTTGTGTGCTCATCCTCCTAAAGATGGTGAATTTCATTTCATTCAGCCAGAGCCCCGAGTAAGTGATAGGAAGAACATAGATGAGAATTCCATTTTACGTTTCAGAAATGAAAGGAAGGAGCTTCCCCTTTCAGAGACAATGTTCAGCTACCCAAAACAGATATTGCAAGGATGGCAGTCATGGGTATATTACATTGTAAAGAATTCTCATTATAGGTCTCGTTTAGAAAGTGCAGGGATCAATTTTGCCATATGGATTTCTTCTAAAATGGTTATCCGTTCTCAAAGTGTTGAAGCATGGCGAGCTGTATTGGCACGTTGGAGTACATGTACACATACTTTTGTGACATCATGGGGTGAGATTACTCCAACCTTAGAAGATGTGTGCACACTGCCTGCTAAGTTTCCCTAGTTTGGGTCAACTGATATTGTCACAGCTGAGATTTCAGAAGAGGATGAAAAATTGGTGGAAGTACTAGAAGCTGATAGACAAGAAGCGAGAGACAGTCGTAGACAAGCATCATTTTGTGCGTGGATAAGACATTTTTTTGAGCACGAAAGGACTCGTCCGAAGGCCCTCGGTATGGATGCGAGTAAGTAGCATTCCTTGCTTTGTTTATTTATGCTTGATTGTCATCACTTCAATCTAACCTTACTCATGACTTACAATTCATTTAGGCATGAGTTAGAAGCTTTCATCGCTTGTTGGTTATCCATGTACGTGTTTCCCGCGGGCCAGGAAAAGGTGTCAGTCCGCGACTTTTTAACTTGGCGATTCGTCTTGCTCGTGGAGAACGAGTTGCCTTGGCGCCTTTTTATTTAGGGTCTTTATATCGGCGCTTGGACCTTTACAGTGAGACTTCAGTTCGATCAAAGGGGCGATATATCATCGTATCAAATGTAGATTTGGGATTTCTACACTTGTTTTTCAGCGAACATTACAAAAGATATCCAGGTGTACCTGTTGCAAAACCTGATCCTCCTGAACCTCGAGCTTGGGCTTGGGTTGATAGGAAGCCTTTGGGTTCATTACTTGATATTATAGATGATGCTCATGAGGTCGACTTTCGCCCTTATACAAAGGAATTGGAGGGATATGAGTGGTGCACAACATATTACCCTTCGGGTTCCAAGACCTTAGTGAATCTGATGGAATGTGGTGAGCAGCTTTCTGATGCTGAAGTAGTATATGTTCTCTGGTGTACACCTCGAGGTTTGCCTGCGCTTCACGATTGGTGTGATTCTTCTACTGAATTCTTGGAGCATAGAGTAATGTTGTACTCACCTCATCGGGTTGCAGTTTGGGTTTGATCAAGGTGTGCCTTCTATTGTGGCTATTGACACAGATTTTAATAGATGTTGTGAAGCAATTAGTCTTGAGAAGCGCCATGAGCTCTATTGTTCTGTCAGACAGATGTTTTTTCCATCTATCAATCGCTCCGGTGTTGCATCAAGTGGATGGTTAACGTATTGGACAGGGTGTCTTGAGGCATTCAAGAAATATACTCTTTCAGCTATAGATGACAGTTTGCCAGAGTCGGTCATTTATAAGCGAGTTCCACTTTCAACTTCCGAAAGATGACAAGAATAACACTTCAGGAAAAGCGGTGATTGGGGGACCATGCCTCCTGCATCATCAGTCAAATCAAGCGTCCTCGCCTTTGTGAGGTATTAAATCTTGTTACTTAAGCTGTCTATACATGCACATATGAGTAGTGACTAACTATATTATCGTTTCTTTACATACTATTGATATGTCATTAACCATGGTTTCACTCCTTCTTTCCTTTTCAGGACGAGTTGAGGACAAGCCGAGTCACAAGCCAAAGTGAGGTTAACAAAAATATTTCTGGCGATGGAAACGCCAGCACTTCTGGAATATTTGCTCTATCTAAGTCTTCTTCCGAACACTCACCCTTATCCCAATCGATATGGTGTTGGGAAGGTATTGCAAGCAAGAGGTGATAATACATCCGCTGTAGTGATTGATGATGATGAGGACATGGCCGGTGAGGAGCAAGCTTCTGACGACTTTGGAAGCGACAGAAGCGATCATGGAAATGAAAGCATACAGGAGGAAGATATTAATGCATATGCAGAAGCGTTGGCTGCAGAGATTCACGGTGAGGGAATTGATGATGTCCCTTGTAATAATGCCTCGAACCCCGGCACATCAGGATACTACTCTTGCTCTTCCAAATAATGAAATACCAGAGCAAGTTGGAGGGGAGAACACGCACCCGCATATGATAACTTCGGGGGAGAGTGTTTCGTTTTATGAATTCCTGGTCCCCCCTATTTACTTGGAGTCATTAAAGAGGTTGCATGCACGTGATGGGGATTTTTGGGCAGGATCAATTTGTCCTGGTTCCGAAGTCACAAATGCTATGGTTGTGATGTTAGGTCGGGCGCTATGCTGCTAGGTAGACCATGGAATTCATTTTCTTCAGCTGACTTGGAGTTATTGGTACAAGCTTTTAATAGTGCTCGTGCCTTGGGGTTTAAAATTGATAGCTTGGAGAGTGTTGCTAGCAAGGCACAAAAGGTATTGCACCATCGACCATTAATCCAACGTTACGAGAGGCTCAAGGCTGAACTTGAGGCGACACAACTCGAATTGGAGAATTCTCTTGAGGGTCTTGATACTGCTTCTATAGCAGAATAGATTATTGCATTGGTCATGATACCCTTTTTTTTTTTAAGGATTGCGTTAAGTTATGTAACTTCATGAACTTTGTCTTTGTTTTGTTTCATGTTTCATGCACAATATTTCACATGGTGCTACTTTCTCTTAGTTTTGTTCCCTTCACTTGGTATCGTATCATAGTACGATGAACTCGTGCGCTTTACAGAATGTAAGATTCATGTAGCGGCACATTATATGTTATGACTTTGCGCGTTTAAATTATTATTTCTTTCGCGAGCAAAGGCTTCTTGATTTCATAAGAATTCTCAAGGGGGTATTACCCACTACTTGATTTCACAAGAATTCATATGCATGTATTATGCCACGCGCTTAGTAAATTTGAACTATTACAAGCCGCATGAATGAATGAACGAATGTCGCGCGCATAGGAGACAAGTCTCTTACCAAGCAGCAGCAACATATAAATATAATGTATAATGAAATTGATCGGTGAAAGAATCATGTGAAAGTGAAAGCAAGCCCATATTATTCAAGTCATCATCATCACTGATCATGCTATTACATGTGAAACTTCTTTACATATTGAAAATTTATAGGAGCTGTAATAGCATCAGTCTTTGGATTGAGGAGCTTGCAATACCCGCTATCATGGACTTCATGTATAATGAAGGGACCTTCCCATTTTGGCGTGAATTTTGGCGCAGGTATACTTCGGCGCACATGCTCGGCTGCACGAAGTACAACATCACCCACTTGAAATGACCTTTTCTTCACCAACCGATCGTAGGCCATACCAAGCTTGTGTTGGTAGTTGATCAAGTTGTTTTTGGCCATATCTCGTCTTTCATCTAAGGCTTCCAAGTCTATTATGCGTAAAGCATCTGGCTCAAGCTCAGCATTGATCGCTAATCGTGCTGAAGGGATCAGAACCTCTATAGGCACGACTGCTTCGGCACCATATACTAACGAAAAAGGTGTTGCTTGTGTTGGTCGCCGCTTTGAAGTCCTGTAAGCCCAAAGTGCTAGGGATAGTTTATCGTGCCATTCTTTATGGTTATCGTGTACCATACGACTCAGAACTTTTAAAAGAGTCTTGTTCGTAGCTTCCGCTTGGCCGTTGCCCTTAGGGTAATAAGGGGTTGACTTTACATGATCAATACCATATGATTCCAACAGTTGTCGAACATGTGAATTGATGAAAGGAGTGCCATTATCTGAAAGGATACGCTTTGGAATCCCGAATCGGCATATAATGTTCTCCTTAATGAAGCTTGCAACTACCGGTCCTGTCGCCTTTTTAAAGGAATGGCTTCTACCCATTTAGTAAAACATTCAGTTCCAGCTAGGATCCAAATACAACCTCTAGATGGGGGTGAATAGGACCGATTAGATCAAACGCCCAAGTGTGGAAAGGCCATGGTGTTGTTAAGCTGTGAAGTGCAACTGCAGGAGCATGAATCACATCTCCATGTTCTTGGCAAGGAACGCACCGCTTAACAAAATTGGAACTATCTGATTCCATGGTTGGCCAATAGTACCCCATGTCTAGTAGCTGATAATACAACTTCCTTGCGCCTTGGTGCTCACCGCATTCTCCAGCATGTACCTCGGTTAATATCTCTTCTGTTTCAGGAGATGTAATGCATCTGAGAGGCTTTCCCATGAATGAGACTCTATACAACTCATCCTCATGCATTAGGTACTTGCGTGCCTTCCTTTTTACTAATTGGCATCCGTACTATTAGTCGGTAGCACGTTATTCTTCAAATAGTCAATATACGGACGACGCCAATCTCCAGCACTTGCGACAAAATTACATTCTTTTGCATCTGGTAACTCAGAGCATTTAGGACAATGCATTTGTACCTGAGATGCATCCTTAGCCATTGAGGGCCAGTAATACCCTGCACGTTGAATGCGACGATACAAAGGGGTCCTTCTTCCCCACACCAGATTTATGATACTTGTCTAATTTTAATCGAGCCTGTTTCGCGCAAATGCATCGCGATAGAACGCCCTCCGGTCCTTTAAAGTACAAAGCACCATTGATACGAATAAAATTCTTCAAGGTTACGATGGAGGCTGCATTGGGTTGCGCTAATTGATTCTTGATACCAACACGCCAATCATCTCCTGTTTCATCATCTTCCTCCAACAATTGCAAGGTTGTGCAAGGAATAGTTTTCTTGATAACTTTGACATCTAGGCTTTCATCTGAAGCATGCATTGGAATCTTAGATGCCAATGTTGCCAATGCATCTGCGTAACGGTTCGTAGATCGTTTGGTATGTTCATACCTTACGACTTCAAACTTCCCAATTAGAGCCTGCACTGCAGCCCTATAAGGCGCAAGTGATGGCTCCTTGAGGGCATATTCACCATTGGTCTGCTTAATGATCAAATTCGAATCGCCACGAATACACAAGTGGTTTGCTCCAGCTTCCAAGGCAAAGACGATCCCGAGTAACAATGCCTCATACTCGGCTTCGTTATTAGTGCAATGAAAGTCAAGTTTAATGCCAAAGGTATTTCTTGGCCATTAGGTGATGTTAATACAACTCCTGCTCCCCACCCTTGACTTCCTGATGAGCCATCAAATTGAAGTGACCATTCTCCTTCTGTTTCGATCATGAGTGAGTCCTCGTGAAATTCTGCTGGTATAGTATCTGTGATCACATCTTCACTTTCGTTCGGAAAATGAGCCAAGAGATCAGCTAAGGCCTGTGACTTAACAGCTTTAGGAGTCTGTATTGTAATGTCGAACTCTCCAAGAAGCAACAACCATTTTGCAATACGCCCAGACAATGCTGGTCGTGACAATAAATACTTGATAGGATCTGACCGTGTGACAAGGTTAACCTTATGTGCCAGAAAGTAGTGACGTAATTTTTGAGTTGCAAACACCAGCGCGAGACAATGCTTCTCGCAAGCTGGGTATTTGACCTCACTTCCTTGAAGTGAGCGACTCAAATAATAGACCGGGCGTTCTTGGCCGTCTATTTCTTGTGCAAGTAAAGCTCCGATTGATCTGCTGGTAGAAGTGAGATATAATATCATCGGTACTTGCTTCACAGGCATAGTCATGGTATGAGAAGAAGTGAGAATTCCCTTAATTCTTTGAATCGCATCTTCATGGACTTGTTTCCATTCAAATGCAATTCCTTTCTTCATAAGTTGATGTAAGGGATGCGAAATCTCTGCAAGTGCAGGCATGAATCTCCTAATATATGAAACTTTCCCCATGAAAGTTTTCAACTCTTTCAAAGTAGTTGGCGAGGGCATAGACAATATAGCTTGTATTTTTGCAGGATCAACATCAATTCCCTTCCTATGGACCACGAATCCAAGGAATTTTCCCGAAGCAACTCCAAAGACACATTTCAAAGGATTCATGCGAAGCTTATACAATCGACATCGTTCAAAAACCTTCCGAAGATGGACCAAGTGGTCTGGTGCATGTTTTGATTTCACGACTATGTCGTCCACGTAATCCTCCATGAAATCATGCATCATATCGTGAAAAATGGCTGTCATTGCCCTTTGATAAGTAGCACCAGCATTCTTGAGTCCAAAGGGCATGACAGTATAATAGAAATTCCCAACAGGCGTTCGAAAGGCAGTACGCTCAGCGTCTCCAATGCCATCTTGATTTGATTATACCCGCTGAAACCATCCATGAATGAAAATAATTCATGTCCTGCCGTGACATCCACTAAGGTGTCTATATTTGGTAAAGGGAAATCATCTTTAGGACAAGCCTTGTTCAAATCTCGAAAATACGCAAACCCTTATTTGCCATTCTTTTTTCTAACAGGTACGACATTTGCGAGCCAAGTAGGGTGCTCGATTGGTTTGATAAAGCCGCATGAAGCAACTTCTCAATTTCATGTTTGATTTGAACCTCAACCTCAGGACGGAAAACTCGTTGTCCTTGCTTAATAGGAGTCGTGCCTGGGGCGATATTTAGTCTGTGCACTACAAGACTAGGATCTAAACCTGGCATCTCATCATATGCCCAAGCAAACACGTCCCTATATTCTCTCAACAAATCAATGAGAGACTTTTAACATCTTGTAACAACCTTTGCTGACAAAAATTGGCCGCGGCGACTCCCTGGACGCGCTAGATCCAATTCCTCAATTTCTTCATTCTGTGGCTTTATTTGATCTTGCATTTGTTGAGGGGCGGGTTGAATTTCTTGAATTGGTACAGGGTCTGAAGAAGAACAAACTTCCTTAGACCCTGGAAACCGTCATAAGAGATATACTCTTCGCCCATCTTCTCTAACATAACTTTCAACAGCGTCAGCTTGCTTGTTCTTCTTTTTACCTCCTCGACAACCACGCATTTTTCTCTTCTTTTGTTGGCCCTCTTGAATTTCTTCCCAAGTGGGTAATGGTACACCTGAAGCTCTAGCAATAGCTGTCTCACCTTCATCAGAGTACTCATTGAAGAAGGTAGATTCAATGAAATTTGCCTCATCGTGCTCGAAAGGATTCTTTGTAGCAGGAATAAATATATCCTTCCCTTTCCAATGTCCTTTGATACATTGATGCATCGTTGATGGCACTAAATTGTGATCGTGCAGCCATTTCCTACCTATCAAGAGGTGGTAGGACACAGGCGCATCAATCACGTGAAAAGTAACACTACCACGGATAGGCCCAATCTTAAGATCAACATTAACTCTTCCAATGGTCTTTGTTGTAGTATGACTAAAGCCATTAACTGAAATGGGTTGCTTCACCAAACGACGATAGTCAATACCAGCAGCTTCAAATGTAGTCTTAGGCATGATGTTGAGAGAAGAACCAGCGTCAATGAATGTCCTCTTAACTGGATAGCCATTAAGTGTGCCCTCCACATATAATGGTCGATTGTGATTTGGACCGTCTACACACATATCTGCATCAGTGAACAAGATTGCATTTTCATGCGCTCGAGCCATTCTTTTGACTGGCTGCGCTGCACTACACTCGGCATATTGTCCCTCGGAAATTTGCGCGAGCATAGTTGCTGCTGCAAGCCTTGCCTTCTCATCAAAGCCAAGTAGATCAAAGAAATTTCTAAAATTTGAAGTCTTCAAAAGCGCCGCAGCAATGGGTGCACAATCATTTTCCTCAATTACATGTTGTTTTCCTTTTGTGTTACTTGCCTCAGTAAGTGGTGTATCACTGGCCTCGACCATGGCAGGATCATGAATAACGACGTTGACAGCACCACGCTGATTGTTATGGGTTGGAAGTGGATTGTTCCTAACATCGTTATTTTCAATAACAAGCTCTCCACTCTGCACTCTTTCGTTGAAAATTCTCTTCAAAGTAAAACAATCCCTAGTAGGATGCCTACAATCCTGTGGAACCTACAAAACTTGGGATCATTCCTCTCCTCTTGAGTTGGTAAACGCTCTACCCTCGGGAGCTTAAGATTTCCATCTCTCAACCATTGATCGAGCATAGCATGCACTTTTCCCATCGAACAAGGATATGTTGGCACTTCCTTTGTTCTCTCACGTCCAGACTTTTCAACTCTTCGTTTCTTCTCATCTTTGGGATCCTCACCTTGAGTTGCATTCACAGACGGTCCTCTTTTGTTAAAATTCACGCTTCCTCCTCTCTGTCGCGCGACAGAATTATTAGTCCTTCGCGCATTCTCAACCAAAGTGGAGAATGAAGCTAAAGAGAGATTTTCCAGGTGTACCGCATATTCGGTGAACATGCCTTGGATGCAAATTTTCACCAGCTCTCTTTCGTCACATATGTCTTGGATGTCTAGTGAACGTTCCCTGAAACGCTCAATATAATCCATCAAGTCTTCCTTGGGCTTCTGGCGAATCCGTCCCATATCAGTCAAGGTCACTTCCTGTGTGGAGAAGAACTTCTCTAGGAACATTTTGCACATGGTTGCCCATGAATCTAGATCCAGGGGAAGATTCACGTACCAAGTGTACGCTTTCTCTGTGAGGGACTTAGAAAATTCTTCAACTTTAAATCATCATCAAATCCATAAACCTCTAGTGTTTCAATGAACTTCAACAAATGTTCCTTGGCACTTCCCTTTTTACCATTGAATAGCATGAATTTTGGACTCACGTAGTCCTGAGGATATGGCTTAGCAGCAATACGTTGATTGTATGGGAGCTTGAGATCCAATACTCCCACATCTGACTTAGCTTGTATTTCCCTTAGGTACATGTCCAGATCTTCCTTCGTGACGAAAGTACCTTTAGGGGTTGAAGTAGTAACTTCAACTGGTGTAGCTGGAGTGGCCGTTTGGAGTAAAGTTACATTGGGTTGAACAGTAGGTCCACCAATGACAATTGGTGGTGTAGCCTGTGAGGATGAAGATCCTCCGAGTTGAGCATGTAATGTAGGCTGGAAGTTGATGGTGTTCCAAGCTGAATTCCAGTATTCATTACCTGAGGTGCAAGCGGTTGTGTGATTACAGGCTCTAATGGAGGGATTTGCTCTCCTCTAGTAGGATCTTGTTCAGGAATAGGAGTAGGATTAGCAGGTGGAGCAACTTGAGGTGCCTGAGAAGCGCGTTGTTGCGCAACAACAACAGGGTCGACGAAGTCGCACCTTGTTGCGTAGCAGCAATAGCAGCTATTCCAGGCAGGTACTGAGCAAATATTGTCATGAATTGTTGGAATTGTTTTGCAGACTCTTGCATTGATTGATTGACTTGTTGGTATTTTCTTGCACAGCACGCAAGATCGTAGCATTGTCTATTTGAGCACCAGCAGGTTGGTTCACATCCTCAAGTGCTGGCATGTCATGTTCAGTAGCCTCGGGATCAACATTAAGTTCTTGAGTTGTATCCTCAGTGGGATCGGTAGGTCTCTTCTTGGAGGTGCCATCACACAAGTGTTGATTTCCCTATCCCCAGTGGAGTCGCCAAAAATGTGTGGGTATGAATCCGGATGCAACGATCACGTGCGTGTCGCGTGACTATCGCGCTACGCGTGACCTAGGGAAACAACACGTGATAGGATGATCAAGAGAGTATCGTGTAGGGAGGAGGAGTAGGCAATCTCAATAGGCTCTAACACACGTGTGACAGCGAGGGAGCTATTGAGCATCAACCTCACTAAGTACGAATATCGTGTGTGTTCTTGAGTAAATTAAGTGTTTGATTCACCAAGACGGAAATCCGGCAGCACGACGGCATTCGTCCAAGATTTCACCTTATCCAAATGAGGTAAGGACTAAGGTATTTATAGAGAATCTAGCTGTCGATGTCGTCCGTCAGATGAGACAGACAACCAACGGCTAAGATGAGTCCTTCTCAATGGATATGGATGTGGGCTCCCTTATGGACCCAGGCCCATTGAGGCCTTCATTGTAATGTGTGTGAGCCAATTTGAGAAAGGTTGGAATTGGGCAGGCCAATTCCAACGGGCCCTACTCCAAGCCTTCCATGCCAATTCTCCCATGATCATCCCAATTAAATTGGGCCTAACTCTTTAAGCCCTGTCACATTAGCCCAAAGAGTTAAATCCAAATAAAAATCAGGCTCAAGGCCTTTGTAAACAAATTTGTACATCTACAAGTTTCTTTCGTTTTCAAGTGACACTATCACCAAAATACACAAACATAACATGATATCATGCAAAGTCTCATTTAATATGCTTAGATAGTATATCACACATATAACAAGCAACAAGAGTAGTAAATCACTGAAAGTTCCCACTCACCATGGCCTCATTTCGAATCAATAGAAGTAACTTAATGACCGGTATGAATAAGTAAAGTTTTCACCTATAACACACTCGAAAGCATTCCTTTAAACTTAAGGATTGCAACTATGTGAGTATAAACTAAAGTTTTCTAAAAAAATTTTGAGAATGGATCAAATCATTATATTAGTTAAGAAACTTGTTGTTCGAGTTCAATTGTAATCATTACAATAGTATAGGCTATAGCCTAAGGGTATTTGTTAATATCGTATCCAATTGCAGTTCACTCTTTATATGAAAGCCTAAGCTCAGCTATTATGAATTCTTATCATCAAGATTTTATACTTCAAAAGATTAATATTGTAACAACCGAGAACTCCTCATTAAGGTATTGTTTGCTTTGATGAAGTGCTGCATAGTTTTATCCTTAATACTACCTGCTTCTTATAAAGTCACTCATCCTAGAAGTGCTCTTCATTGAGCATGCTTAACTTTAGAGTTGAATGAACTCTAACCATTACACCAAAAACTGATTCAATTATTAAATTTCCATCACAATATATTTTGGGATATCACATTTTCCACTACTTATAGACTTGACATCCTTGTTAGTTTCATTACATAGGTCAAGAACTACACCAAGCATAACTTAGAGAGGATTTAAAAAGAAAACAAACCAATTTTGAGGAGTATTTAGCTTTGGTTGTATCGAGTAGAGGCAGAGAGAGAGTACAGTTGGTAAAAGTGAACGTTTAAATGGTAAGGTTTTAAAAGTAGTGGATTGGACCATTTAAATAAGAATTGTGTAACACAACATGGGTGGGGAGACAAGACTTGAAGTCATAGCCTTTTTTTTAAATGATGGGTTGTATCACTAGCCTCCATTACAGGAGTGCCTCCTATTTATGGTGGTAAATCACAGTTAGATTATATGGAAATGGTCTTTGCCAACCGTGATATGCTAAAAAGGGTTTTACAGTTTTCTTTTCTAATTTCAATATTGTTAATAACATTATTTTATTAAATTGATTATCACAAGTCAAATAAGATCCTTGGAATCATTATTTATTTGGCTTTATTTGTGCTACAAGAACTTTTGAATCCCTCACTAAAGATGTTGAAATTATGATGCGATTGATGGAGAGTACTGTTGCTTAGGATTCGCATATAGTCGGCCCATTTGCTCACAGGGAATAATAAGAGACCAACCTTAGAATTCTTTTGTGTCTTGTAGCTTAAGTAAAGGATTTGTGTGGCCAATAGAAAGAGTGTTGATCATTTCATGAAATCACGCCACCATATTCTGATTGAAAGAATTTTTGATATGATAAGTTGTTGCTTAAGATAAGTTGTTGAAGTACTATGTAAACCTTTTCTATATATATATATATATATATTTCTTGTATGTAATTTATATTTATTTTAATTTTTAGCTAACACGGCGCAGAAGTGCAAAGATAGAAATCAATACACCAAATGATTTCTAGAATAGAAAGCTCACAAAGAATTGTAACTTTACAGAGAAAACTACTCTCAATTAAGGTTTCAAAAGCATGAAAAATGTTCTGAATTACAAGGATTAGTTAAAGTCCTATTTATACTATTACATAAAAACCTAAAAAGACAAATAATAAATACAATAAAGTCAAATAATAAATACAAATAAATTGTATAACATTAGCAGACAATTAATGCTAGAAATAAAGGCTAGTGGCCTATAATTAATGCTGATGATTTGAAAATTCAAAAAACATAATTATCAGTAATGTAGGTTAGCTCCAACGCTAACGATGTATCTTCCAACACCAGCGACGTTTCTTCCAAGGCCAATGGCACCGGTGTTTGGGCGACCTAGTGTTGCTTCTTCCACTCCTTCTTGGACGAATCCTCTCGTTCACATATGTGTCTTCTAGGTCGTCCTCATTCTCTCCCACTTGAGAAGAACTCGACCCTGAGTTCTCTTTTGGATATAGGGATATATAGTTCGAGTAGAAAGGGGATATATTAGCCCAAATCTATTTGAAACCAACAGCAGCTTCATACAATTCTCTTATTTGCTTGAACCCTATAACCTCAGCATTTAAAGTCACCAAAAGATTGGCCTTCTCTTTCTCATCTATCTTCTTCTTGCTTTTAATTTCAATCGGTTTGCTTTTTAGCTTCTCCTTTGATTCTTTCACAACCACTTCAACTTTTGGTTTCTCTTCTTTTTTAGCTTCAACTACTTTAATCTTCTCATCCATAAGTTTTCATTTTACTTTAAAAGGAATGGTTTATAAAAATTTTGATGAGGTCTCTTTAGGAGTCTCTTCAATTTGTTCTTTCCCGTTTTCTTTTGGAGTACGAACTTCTTCTACACCTTTCAAATCATTATTTTGCACTAATGTCATAAACTCTGCAGGATCTTCATGCATCAATTTCTTTTCCTAATGATGTCTTTGGTCTTGTTGAAATAGGATTTCTTCATAATCAAGAGGAAGAAATTCATCTTCTAATAATATTTTTATCTTAAACTACGTTCTAATAGGTATTTTTCCTTCATGACTTAGCATTTTTTTAAACTCTCTCACCAAGCAGAAGTGCCCTATTTCAATCTACAAGCCACCAATCTTACCTTTTTCTCCTCTGGTACCTCTATATAATCAAAGAACCACTCAACATTAGCAATCTAATCAACAAAATTCTTAACCCTAAATCTCCTTTAAAATATGGAATATTTGCCACTAGATTGAAATCATTCCTTCTATATTCATTCCTATCTTCATAATATTCATCATAATTATAAACTCTACCTTTATATTGACATCTAACACTACCATATGCCTTATCTCTTCCAAATCGCCATCAATGCCTTATCGTCGTGGTTGCTCTTCCTCTATCAATTCATCTTCCTCTTCAAAAGCATCTTTGCAATCATGTAACCTATGATTTGCAGCAATAGGTCTGACAGCAGGAAACAGGTCTGACAACAGGATCGCCACGTGCATACTCTACCCTTGTCATTTTCCATAACCATTCCTATTCCTGTTGGCATCAGATTGATCAATCAAGTCATCAAAATGTTGTTTAATACATCGGAATCTCTTACCATGTCTTCCAACACTGCCCTTCTGACCTGTGACTCAATTTACAAGACTTCCACATCCGGAACATCATCGAGGACGTGACTGCCTCCTAAACTGTCGTCTCCTGACATCTCCACTGGAAGTTTCCTTGCTTTGATATCAATCTAATACAACGCAAAAGTGTAAAGAATAGAAATCAACTCACCGGATGATTTCTAGAATAAAAAGCTTATAAAGAATTGCAACTTTATAAAGAAAACTTCTCTCAATTAGGGTTTCAAAAGTATGTAAAATGTTCTGAAGTACAAAAATAATTCTAAAAGCCTATTTATACTATTACATAAAAACATTAAAAAGACAAATAATAAATACAACAAAGACAAATAATAAATAAAAATAAATTGTGTAACATAAGCCGACAATTAATGCTGAAAACAAAGGCCGATGGCTTATAATTAATGCTGACGATTTGAAAATTCAATAGACGAAACTGTCAGCAATGTAGGCCGGCTCCAACACTAGCGGTATATCATCCACTGCTGGCAGCATTTCTTCTAAGGAAGGCGGCGTTTGGGCGGCCTAGTGTTATTTCTTCCTCTCCTTCTTGGACGACTTCTCTTATTCACATATGTGTCTTCTAGGTCGTCTGCATCATTAGCATATAAAAAAGTACCTTATCTATATCTTATTTTTATCATGTTCATAATTATGATGGAGGTAGTATTTTGAATGTGAGATTGAGATGGAATTCATGTAATATTTAAGAAAAGAGTTTAAAATATATTTTATGCATTATAAAAGGAAATTTAACTAAGTAAATGTTAGACTACTTTACAGGAATTTATTAGATAAATTTTGCAATCGGAGTATATTTGTACTTATATATATTTTAATAGTCAATGCACTCGTGATGTGTGTGCATATATAACAATATGAAATTCATGAATTATAGATTGCAAAACATTTACATGGTTGATTATACAGTGTGAAAATGTTAAATATTAAAAAAATAATACAAAGATCATCTAAAAACATCAATAACATAGAATGACATTAGTATTTGTCTATGTTAACATTTTTCTAAGAAATTAATGCTAATATGAAATATCTTGCTCCATGGGAGATCTTATTGCTTAAAAAAGTTAATTTACTATGTGATTATGTAACAATTAAATGATATGACTATCCATAACCTAGTATTAATCTTATGAAACTCATTGTGCATCACACACCGTCTTAACATTTAAATAAGGAAAAACTATAGATAGAAAAAATTATATGAGACTATGGGAGAAAAATTACAATAGGGAAGACATAAATGCAATTTCTTGAAATCTTTATAAGAGATCGTAGAGGATCATTTTTGTAATTGGGCTCTCAAGCCAATTTAATGCCACAAACCGATCTTTTTAGTTAGTGGCAGAGCTTAGAAGATTGAGTCCAATAAGGGATATTATAGGGAGATTTAGCTTATTAGTCTCGAAACAAAGATCACTATACCAGTTTATTCTACTCGGCCTTATTCAATTTTCTCGCATGTGAAAAGTAGACTACAAAAATATCTTTCTAAGCTAATTTAGGCTTTATTTGACTAAAATGAGGTGTATATGGAATAAAATAATCCTTGAGCCCTTTTATATTAATAATAGATTATTTTAAAAGAATAATGTGATTTTATATTATAAAAGCCATCAGACTGCCTATCTATAAGCCTAGCCCATTAGTAAAGGAAGTAAGGCTTCAATTTTAATCGTTGGATCCTTAGGAATGATCCTACTACTAGCATCAGCTTTTAACATCTATAAATATAAGGCTTTTCTTCTCATGGGGGTCATTTTGCATATTCTAATATTGAATGTAACATGGAAACTCTACTGAAACATCTTCAAGAAAGTCCAGAGCCTACATTCAGCAAAGAACAAGTTAAGAATGATTGAGTCTACTTGGTTTGATCTTGTATCATATTCGTGTAATTAAGAAATCAAATTTTTTTGTTTCTCCTCCTACACTCTCTCTACAACACCTGTACACGTGCCATCATCGTAAAAATCCTCTCAAGTTAACCAGCAAGCTTACTAGACATGATCGGCCAACTATAGAATCTCACCATACAGTGACATTAGGAAAATTAATTTGACAATTTATCTTGTTACAAATAACTATTGCAAAGAAAATCCTAGCTTAAGATTTACTAAAAGAGAGAAAAAAATGAAAGGATAGGATATTGTGTCAAAATAGTAAAGAAATCAAGAAGTAAATACAAAAATAAACGAGAGAGAAGGGGGTGCTTTAAAAATTGAATTTTTCTATTTATTTACAATAGAAAGTTTTGATTCTATTCAAAGTAGTTAAATATTGTTACTTAAATTGTGAACAAAATAATACACATTAGGTTTTTATTGTAATTTTAAAAATCAAAAGACGATGTGCAAAGTAAACAAACCAAAAGTATTTTTTGCTTTAATAATATAGATATACATTAGTATTTTATTGCTAGCAAACACACAGGTTTTTTAAGGATGTCACTATAAAAAAAATCATGAAAAAATAAAATCAAAACAAATGGACCATAAACACTTGGGTCCAATCCTATGCGACACAATCAAACTCATCCCACGTATCGAGTTATTGGGCCGAACTCATTCTAAAGCCAGGCCTATTAATCATTCACCATTCCATCAAGCATGACTTCTTAATATGCTTTATACTTGCCCACTAGATAATTTATAGGCCGGTAGATCAATAAAGAATGATCACAAGGATAGGAACTAGGGATCATTCTTGTGAAGTACGAACGTAACGTAGGGAATATCACGCATGTTGTAGCCACTCTCTTGAGCTTTCTATTGAAAAATTTACACCATATCAATCGTATCAACAAAATTCTTCTTTAATCTTAATTACAATAAGATAAAAATTTTATTTTTTAAGTAGGTCCCACAACCCTAGTACGTAGTTGTCTTTAGACTTTATGCTTAGGAGTAAAAAATGGAATTCACAAGTTTGTTTAGATTGTTTGTTTTTATATGTATTTCTATCTGATATGTGTATTTATATGATCTTTATTTGATTTGTGTGGTCTGTAAATGAGTAATTGGGTCACTCATTTTTTTTTTATAACTCTTAATACCAAATAGATACCAAGTTAATAATTAAAAAAAAATACAAATCATAACGACCCTAAATCAGCATTTTCCAATGTTTGTTCGGGATTCAATTATATGTGAGATCTTGTAATTTTGCAACAACGGAAATACAGAGTTAGGTAATCAAAAGGTAACTTAATGGATAGACCTTAATATATTAAAAACCTTAAACCTTAATATTATAATAAATCATAGCATATATTAGAACTAGAAAATAAAGCATTTCAATTAGGAATTCTAAGTACACAATAATATCTAGAATGTGTCATTACACTTCGTTACAGATCTTCATACCAATTAAATATGAGAAATGGAAACTATCCATTAATTTTCACCACCCATAAGGATGGACTTTGACCATAAAATTCGCTAAAACCTCTCTCTCTTTCACCACTCACTGTCACCGCATACAACAAGCTTTGTAAACCGTTCAAATTTTCAAATTCCATATCTCTCACAATGGTTATCCATTTTTAAAACCATAAGTCGCATAGTTTCTAGTTTCAAACAAACATAAACATCGCAAAACACCATAAGTGTGTAAAAGTAATCAGTTAATAAGATTATTACATAAACTTTTAGTTTAAACTAACATGGTCGTATTCCTTAAAATTAGAGGAATATTTTCTCAGGTATTCATATGAAAACTTAAATTTCTTGAGCCAGTCATCAAATTACTTCGACTGAGACGATAAAAAAGCCACAACAATCGAAAATTTCAATGATAAACTGTTCATTTTGTGCGTACAGTGTGTTGTGTTGCTGTTTAAATAGTGTTTATTGAATGGTTTGTATCGTTGTTGAGTTATCAGTAACTTATGAAGTGAACAAGTTGAAACTGGCCTGGAAACTAATCATAGTAAGAAAAACTTTACAAAGAAGGAAGATACAGTCGAGCTAATGCCCTTACCTTACCATTTGGCTGGTCACGATCCAGCCAGTATTTACCATCCAACCAATGATGATCCAGCCAGTATCTAGCTGGTCCTACTTTGCATCTGTGATCTAATCAACAAATGGTTCTTACCCCAAATCGACTTGATCCTAATTTTCAATATAAAATAAAAAGAAATTGAACGATTTTAGTATTATATAATCATTAATGCATAATTCAAGTAAAAGAACATAATATTAATGAAAGACCCAAACATCAAGTAATAATATTGGTATAGAAAAAGGTACAATTATTATATTTAAAGGAATATGCTTCAATTTGGATATCTTAGTACAAGATTGCATTTAAAGTATCTCGGAAAGGGCTGCATTTAAGATACATTAGGACTTGCGATATAAATGAAAGGATATTAGACAACTTGAATACTGGTGAAAATGTGAATCCTTTATTCAATGTAAGCGGGATTTATACCATAGACTTTATGTTGATTACCAAAAGACTACGTATGATAATTGCATTACATATGGTTATTCAAGCATTGCATGTCTTTGTTAACTTGTTCATATTTACCTTTTGAGTAGTAAGATTAAAACTACTGATACGACCCTAAGAGTTCGAAAGCCTATTGTAAATGTTTACAAGAGAAAAACTAATTAGTTGCTGTTTTAGTTAGTTTTGTTGTTGAAGTGTGTGTTTGTTGTTAGTAGGATGCTGAGTTGTCATGTGTTGTAGTGTGGATGTGTTGTTAGTGTGTTGCTGAGCTATCATGTGTTGTAGTGTGGATGTGTTGTTAGTGTGTGGCTGAGCTGGCATTAGTTAGTAGAAGAAAAGCAATATAAATAGAAGAAAAGATGTATACAGGAGGTAGGAAGGAAAACACATTACTTTTCGGAAATACTTTGGAAGAGAACTTGAAGTGAATTACCTTTTCGGTATACTTCTATCTCTTTTGTTTCCTTTAGGTGTTTTTTTACTAGATAGGAGATTTGTGTTCTAGACTGCTAGAACGTATCACCTATACTCTCATCTCACTGAGCCGTGACTTTAGGTCATTCTCCAATAGTGTAATTCACCTTGCAGGTACACAGAGGTAGGGATATAACCCACTACGAGACGCTTTGGTAAGCCTAGCCGCTTTCGAGATCTCAGGATTTCTACAAAGGAGAGTAGAGAAGTGATCGTTGCCTTCATGTTATGTTTTAAGACTTTTGTTGTCATATGTAATTTTATTTAAACTAGACTCAAAAGTGTTTTGTATAAAAACTCTTGAAATGCAACTGAATTTGATATTTTTCCCATTTTATTTTACCTTAAGGTTAGTACACAGTTGGTCAAAACCCGAGCTTAATGGTAAGTTGTTTGTTGAGTATACAGATAGGATAATCACTAACTCTTAGTTTTCACATTCATACAGTTTGATGTCATATTATGATAGGGGACAGGAACATTCATAAACTACTACTGATAAATGCAATGTTATATCTAATTCCACTCTTGAATGGATATTTTACTTTATGTACTGCATGGAGGATGTCACATCGACAATGTCACACTAGCTAAAATGGACTTAAGACGGTTCTTTGTTATCAAGTGCATTGTAATGCTGGGTTCTCTAGGCAATCCAACACAACCTCAAGCACCATGGATCTAATCGGGGATGGGTAGATTTGATAAGGGAAATGCCTTTGAAAATTGCTTATCCTTAAAGAGAAGGTCATAAATGGAAAATCATTACAAGATTTGATATTAAAACTGTTAGGTAGAGTAATAGCAATGGCAGATCATGGCCAAGTAATACACAGTAACTCCATATATAAGCAACCTTGTCTATTGTGCTTACCACGTATAAGCTACGTATACCTTTTGAGCTCTATAATGAACCTTATAATATTTAATCTTTAGCTACCTTAGTATGTGGGTGGACTTTAACACTATAATGGCAAATTAGAGCGTTATGTTAGGAAGCAAGCAAAAGTATCAGACTTGGAGCATATCTAGTTATCTAATTGCAAATGTGGTGATTAAGAATCCTACCAATATATCCATTTTAACTCTAAATAAGTTGATTATTATTGTATTTTTATTAATTTAAAGTATCTCGGTTGTTGACGACTAAAAAAAAAGTATCCCGGTTGTTAAAATCTAGGTTACCAAAAATTAATGATAATAGTTAAGTTACTTACATCTAATACAATTTCACAGTTTATTTTATGTATGATTTCGTATATGAAGATGTGCAAAGTATGTACGTATATGTTTATTTATATGCAAAATGTACATATTAGCATGCCATGCCGAAGCAAGTCCACCATGTCTTTTTGAATAGAATCATGCAAGGCTCGTCTCTTAGACCTTTCTAGTGTATAATCAATTACGAAAAATGCTTCATCGAAAAAGAAAAATGTGAGCAATTACAAAATAACAAAAAAAAACTATTTGAATATTTTCAATCTATCAAACTGTAACGGCTCTGCCCCAGGCGCATAGGGCATGACAGTTACACCGCACATATCATATCTAAGTGATATGTGCAAGGCATTCTATTATAAAATGGGTTTCTAATAAAGTTTTAATTTGAGAATTCATTATAAATTTTTTATACAAAATTTTGACAAAATGTCATCTGTTTATTCATGGTTTGGGTTTATCAAACCTATAAAATTTCCACTTGTTTATAAAATAAGTATCACAAAAGTCGTTTATAAATATTGCCCATGGGCTCATCAAGAAGTTATAACTCAAATACAAAACTTTTAGACCTAAAGGCCCATATTAAATAAAACAAAAGCATTTGATAGTTATTTAATTATAATCATCCAAGTTTATAAAATATAATTGCTAAACTTTTCACGAAAAACTTAAAACCATGTCGTGTACATCGCCATCTAATCGAGTCATTCCTTGTATCTCTCATTCCCCATCAAATCACCAGTTGGACTTGAAAAGTTAATAAAATAAACTACGAAGCCCAGTACATAGTAACCAAACACATATACGCATATCATGCACACCTAAGCTAATGCAACAAACACAATTTAAGTTGATTATAATTAAGTCAGCAACAAGTATTTCTAGTGTCCTAGAAATATAAAGATGCACAAAAGCACTCAAGACTCCCGTCAAATGAAAGGGGTAGAGTTCCCTCATCGAATCACGCACCGAAGAGGGGGGTTCGATAAGTTCTCAGACTTATTGGAAAGAAAATAACAGAGTAGTCTATTATGGATCAATTCCCCACAAACAGCCATAAATGAGGACAGTCCATTGTAACATTTTATGTAAGAGCCCATACCTGCGCATAACTCCATTGTAACTTCACACTAGCTCCTAACTAATCGTCTGGTTTCAGAATACCCATATCGACTACCCACCTCTCCTTACTGTACACTCCGTGGGGGGTCCAGGCACGTACAAATACAGCATCATCCCATCGTTGTGATCAGGCTTACAACTAGTTCAGAGGTACCACTCTTAGAGTAAGCGACTAAGCAGCAATCAACATCAATTAAGCGAAGCTAAAATTCTTAGTTCAGTTATTAATACCATCGTAACAAGTGACATGCAATTACT